>ML664161.1:30244856-30533677 GCA_007570785.1 Antilocapra americana
ACATATGATAATTAACATGTTTCAATGCCATTCTCCCATATCATGCCACCCTTGCCCTCATCCACAGAGTCCACCAGTCTGTTCTATACGTCTGCATTCCTTTTGCTATCTCGCATGCTGGGTTCTCATTACCATCTTTCTAAATTCCATATATATGTGTTAGTATACTGTATTGTTGTTTTTCCTTCTGGCTTACTTCACTCTGGATAATAGGCTCCAATTCCATCCACCTGAGTAGAACTGATTCAAATGAATTTTTTTTTTAATGCTGAGTAATATTCCATTGTGTATATGTACCACAGCTTTCTTATCCATTCGTCAGTTGATGGGCATCTAGGTTGCTTCCATGTCCTGGCTATTGTAAACAATGCAGCGATGAACATTGGGGTACCCGTGGCTCTTTCAATTCTGGTTTCCTCGGTGTGTATGCCCAGCAGTGGGATTGCTGGGTCTCATCATCTTTTTTAATGAGAACAGTAAGCAAAAAAAAAAAAAATTTAAGGTCTAAGAGTCTTTATGACATCATCTTAAATCCAATCAGTGGTAACTTTGAAAGGGTAATAACCAATGGATGACAACAGTTTGGTTTTGCTTGTTTCTAAGCCTGGGAACATGCGGGAGTGAGAACACGGCTGAGATCAGACCAACCTGGGAGAATTTCTAGTGTAGAAAAGAGAACATCTTCTCTCCTTCCTAAAACATCATAGCACCAGAACTCTCCTCAGCCTCATCCTACACTCTTATGTCACTTGAAAGAGGAAGGCAGTTTTGCTATAAAGAAAGCTGAGTGCCGAAGAATTGATGCTTTTGAACTGCGGTGTTGAAGAAGACTCTTGAGAGTCCCTTGGACTGCAAGGAGATCCAGCCAGTCCATCCTAAAGGAGATAAGTCCTGGGTGTTCATTGGTAGGACTGATTTTGAAGCTGAAACTCCAATTATTTGGCCACCTCATGCAAAGAGCTGACTCACTGGAAAAGACCCTGATGCTGGGAAGGATTAGGGGCAGGAGGAGAATGGGACGACAGAGGATGAGATGGCTGGATGGCATCACCCACTCAATGGACATGGGTTTGGGTGGACTCTGGGAGTTGGTGATGGACAGGGAGGCCTGGCATGCTGCGGTTCATGGGGTCTCAAAGAGTCAGACATGACTGAGAGACTGAACTGAACTGAGCTAAGTCTTGAAGTAAGCATGATTCATCCCAACAAATCACTACATGTCAAAAGTACAAATCCCAGCCTCTGAGAGTCTGAGGAGATGATGGGGAAGGAGAGTCAAGGAAGACTTATGTGTTTACTCCCTCCTAAGTTCTTTCCTGAGAAGCCAGGGTGCTCTGGCCTGACCACCAGCCTGAAAGAGCCTCCCCTCCTGCTAAGGCAGGGCTCAGAAGCAGGTCCATTCCTCCAGTTGTTCAGCAGCCCTGGCTCCTGTACTTGGAGGGGTGGAGGGGTATGGGGCATTCCATCCTCCTCCTCTTTCCTGAACCCTATAAAGTCCAATATGAAGTATCTGTCATGACTGATAGCCCAAGAGATCTCTGAAGATACTGATGGAGAGGTTTTCTTTCAAGTTCATGTATGCTGGGTGGCCTCTGCTGGTGGGGTTGCTACCATCCCCACTCTTCCAAAAAAAAACCCTACTTAGAAGGCAGCTCCTGGAAGCCTGACCCCATCCTTCAGTGAGTAATTCCTCTCAACTCAGTCAACATGAATGTTTGGACCAATCCCTGTGCTAGACCCTGAGGAATTAATAAATCAGTAATAAAAAGTATTAAGGCAGTAGCTTGTATAATTCATGCTCAAAAGCCAACATGGATAAGCTGGGGCAGTCTTGTTCAAAATTTTGAAGAGCAAAGAAAAGAGATCCTTTGCAATCAAGAATGCATGATGTACATAGCTGACTTGGTTAACAGCCAAGGGACAGAATCCTTTCATGGGTGGGAGGTGCAGTGATGGGAAGGAACTGCTTCTGGGTACAAAGTAGAGAGGTGGGGACCTGGCCTGCTGGGGAGGAGGGGCGTGGGCTTCGGCCCCTGTAGGTTGGAGCTTGTCCAGGCTGTGGGTGGACAGCTGGAGAAGCAGGGAGCAGCTGCCGGAGAGGGGTGTCTGAGAGGTCAGCTGAAGTCCTGGCCTTCTGGAGCTAGAGCCTCCGTGTTTGCGGTTAGACTACTAGGGGCTCTCAGCACATTTCTGAGACAAGGCCAGGCTGATTTAAAGGAGGTAGGAAGTAGCTCAAGAGAGGAAGCAAGAGGACAAAATACACAGAGAGGACTTGCTGAGGAAAGCAAAGGATGCTCATGGTGAGGAATGCTCCTTAGATTACAGAGCAAGAGCCTCGGGAGCCAGAGGACAAGGGCTGGATCTCACTAGCAGGGACCCCTCCTCACCACCTCCCCTGGGCCTCTCAATTCCAACCAGCCATGGAGAGCAGAACATTCATGTTTAATCTGTACCAATTTTTCTGACAAATTCAATTTGAAAATTCAACTCAACTGCAATCAAAAAAGTGAGCCAACCAGAAAATCACTTGCTTCCCTTGGAGCAATGAGGGTCCCCAGCGACTCCAAAGGACTCAGAATGTTTGCAGGCCTCCCTCAGGGCCCAGGGCCTCTGCTTCTCTGTCCTCAGCATGAGCTAGGGCCTGGCCCACCCCAGAGGGCTCCCTCCCAGCTCCCACTATTTCCCAAGGTGCTTTTGGGAAGGCAGTAGCTTGTAGGGGAAGAACTCTGGACTGGAGTCAGGAGGCCTGGGTTCTAGCCCTGTCTCTGCTACTACCGGCTGGGAGGCCCTGAACAAGTCACTCCTCCTCTAGGAGTTGCAGTCTTCTCGCCCTTAAAAGGGAGGAGGAGCAGGAAATAATCTCTGCTGTGCCCACTTCACAGGGTGATTATGAGCTCAAGAAAGATAATGGATGTGAAGGCTGGTTTTGACCATTTCAGGGCACTGAGCAGATGCTCCTCTCTCAGTGTAATGGTGATGATGGCAAGATGATAATGGTAGCTGAGCTACTTTTTATGCACAGCTCCTATAAATGTCACACCAAGAGATGAATTTCTGATTTTAATGGCCTAAATTTATCTGTCTCATTCATCCCTGGGTTCTCATCCTGGCTCGAAGGGTCATTTCTAGCTCTGTGAGAGAGAATTTGGGTGAAATGTCTCAGAGCATCCTTCTCCCCCTGCCAAGCCCTCTCCACCTCCTAGATTTCCCTCCTTGAGCAACCAGAAATCAGAGCATCAGTACCGACACTTAAGCCAGGTGCTCTCTGGTGTCACCTGGAAGAAGGTGTGGTGGGTGGGATGATGTTCAAAGGCTTTCCCAGGTCTCAGGCTCTAAATCCAGCTGATTCTTATCCTGATACCCCTTGATGGCCACTTTCACTCAAACCAGAAAGAAAGGACATAAAGAGGGGGCTAAGGGGGTCAGGGATACATGTAGTAGATTATGATTGTAGGTGTGTGTGCACTTATGTGCTCCTGGTGGGTCCACTTTTGTTATTGGAATTGGAATTGAATTTACAACTGTAATTCTGGTTTCACTACCTGCCTCTCTGACAAAGGATAAGATGACTGGATGGCATCACAGACTCAATGGACATGAGTTTGAGCAAACTCTGGGAGATAGTGAAGGACAGGGAAGCCTGGCGTGCTGCAGTCCATGGGGTCACAAAAAGTCGGACACGGTTTAGCAGCTAGACAATAACAACCTGCCTCTCCTCATACTGTGTCCACTAGTTAAAAGTTTTCTCTAGGATAGATAGAAATGCACATTATTTTGTAGAGTAGGAAATGGAGGCAATCATGATAAAAGTGAATTTCCAGTGTTTTTTGAGAGATTCTCTGGGCAAGCAAGGATCAGAATCTCATGCATGTCTTTTTCTGAGCACACAGGTGAGCCCCTGCTCTTTTCTGAAGTGAGTGAAGTGGCCAGGCAGTCTGATCCTTGAGGCAGACAGCATTGTTTACTGGAGAGGAGAAAGGAGGAGAAAGTGGGAGGAAGCTGAGATCCTTCGCCCATCTTAGAATCTCAGAGCTGAGAGGTTCTGGGTTTCGCAGCCTGAGTGCTTTACTACCAAATACACTTTCAAAAGATATTATTCATCCTTGCTTCATATTTAGAAAAACTTTGTAAATATAGTGAGGTATCACCTCACAACTGCCAGAATGGTCCTCATCAAAATTCCATAAATAATAAGCACTAGAGAGGGTGGAGAAAAGGAAACCCTCCTGCACTGTCAGTGGGAAGTTAAATTGGTGCCATCACTAAGGAAGACAGCATGAAGGTTCTTTAAAAAAAAAAAACAACTAAAAATAGAACTATAGTATGGTTATATAGTATAGTATGTATAGTGTGGACAGTGAAAAAGGCTGAGCCCCGAAGAACTGATGCTTTCGAACTGTGGTGTTGGAGAAGACTCTTGAGAGTCCCTTGGACAGCAAGGAGATCCAACCAGTCCATCTAAAGGAGATCGGTCCTGGGTGTTCATTGGAAGGACTGATGTTGAAGCTGAAACTCCAATACTTTGGCCACCTCATGCCAAGAGCTGACTCACTGGAAAAGATCCTGATGCTGGGAAGGATTGAGGGCAGGAGAAGGGGACAACAGAGGATGAGATGGCTGGATGGCATCACCGACTCGATGCACATGGGTTCATGGGGTCACAAAGAGTCGGACACAACTGAGCGATTGAACTGAACTGAACTGAAGTTGTACACTTAAAACTAGCACAATGTTATAAATCAGTTACAGTTAAATAAAAATAAAAATATAAAGATTTTTATATTAAGCAAACTAAATAAAATACATTGTGTTAATATAAATATATTTCCCTAATATTTATTAAAGAAATACGTGACTGCTGTTAGGGGTCTCTAATCATCACAGGAATAAAAATACATGTAATCTATACAGTGTTATTCAAAAGCAATGGAATTTGGTTGTTTAGTCAAATCAGCCCTTTTATGGGAAAAGTAAATCTCCATAAAGCCTTTCAAAATTATAGACATCTGCTATATTAGAGAACTTCTGGTAGATTAGGAACCCAAAAGTTAGAGCTTCTGGACTAGACCAGCTCTCATTTTATGGATGGGAAAGTATAATCAGAGGGAGGAAGTGACTTGTCCAATGTCACACAAGGGAGTTTGGCGGCAGATCTGGGACTAGAAACAGTTCTCCCAACCCAAGTCCTAGATCCTTTCTTCAGTACATGGACCCCCCCTTTCAGTTCTTAAGCTGGAAAGCAGAAGTGCATAGAACTAAACTCAGCTTTCTGGACCTACTGATGCTTCTGCAGTGTGTGTGTGTGTGTGTGTGTGTGTGTGTGTGTCTGTGTGTGTGTGTGTGTGTGTCTGTGTGGGTGTGTGCGTGCGCGCGCACAGTTGCTCAGTCGTGTCCAACTCTTTGCAACCCCATGGACTATAGCCTATCAGGCTCCTCTGTCCATGGGATTTCCCAGGCAAGAATATGGAATGTGTTGCCATTAACTTCTCCAGGGGATCTTCTCGACCCATCCCAAGGACCAAACCCACATCTCTTGAGTCTCTTGCTTTGGCAGGTGGGTTCTTTACCACTAAGCCACCTGGGAAACCTGATGCTTCCACAGATCCAGACTCAAGTAGAATGGAGAGTGACAGCTCATCACATCTGCTACAGAATTCAAGTTATGTCAAGTAATGTAACATCCAGCTCACAAGTGATCGAGACTCTGCCCTTCAGGTGACTCGTCTTGGCAGTAGAATGGGCCCCAGACAAGGTCACAGTGACATCCCCAAGCCTGCTTGTGCTGTTTCCACCCATCTCATGTTTAGCTAGAAAATGCAAAGCCTTTTTTGACAGGCAGATATCCTTAGGGCCCCCAGCTCTGGCTGGACTCAGTGGGACTTCACTGGCAGGAGCGACTACCCTGGGCAGGGCTTCTAATTGAAGCAGGTGACAGAGGATGAAATGGTTGGATGGTATCATTGACTCAATGGACACGAGTTTGAGCAAACTCGAGGAGATGGTGAGACAGGGAAGCCTGGCGTAATGTATTCCATGGGGTCACAAAGAGTTGGACACGACTTAGAGACTAAACAGCAACAACAAGGCAGAGAAAAATGCGAAGCGATGCATTTTCAGTTCAGGCTTGATCCTATTTACTGTTGAAACCATGGCACCATGATTTGCTTTTTTTCCCCCCTTGTTTCTCACTGAGAGGGGCCAGGTAATGGAAATGTCATTTCTTTATCATTGAGAGTTAAAATTCCTTTGGCTAAAGCACTGGGGACTGTTTTATAGAACACGTGCTCCTTCATCTCCAGGTGCTCTTTAGTAGCGATGACAAGACTGTCAATTCCAACTCTAACTTTACAGATGCGTGTGCTTCTTCTAAAGCAAAGATCTGAAGAAAGCAGAACCTTTTGAAAGACTCTAGCATTTTAATTTGGGGCTCGCAGGTAAAATTTCCAGATAAACCTGTCTTTGTTAACTGTGTACAGGCAGCAACCCTCATTCTTTCAATCAGCTCTCATTCAGTGGTGCTGCTACAGGTCCAGGCTCTGGACCTGGGAATGAGCCAGGGAGCGAGTAAACAGGCAAATGAATGCCACTTTCCCCCTCCCCCATCAAGGGGACACTGCCGCACCACCTTTATCATTCTTCTGGTGACACTTGCAATCATTAAATGTCTGCTTCTCTGTTAGAATCTAAGTCCATGCACAGTTGTAAAGTTTTTGTCTTATTTACCACTCTGAGCCCAGCTCCTGGCACAGCTCCAGGCACATCTATATTTGTTAAATGGAGGATGGTTGGTTGGTTGGAGGGAAGGATGGATTGGCAAGTAAATGAACAAGTGAGAAAGAGTGGGTTTTATTATTTTTTTTTCACTTCCTCACATATTTATTTCTAGATATATTTTCACTTTCCTGCATTCACTTATTTCTAGCTTACCTTATTGTAGAAAGGATTTAGAGCATCTTTCTCTGATGTGAAAGTTTTAATTTAGGGGCCCAAAGCAAGCATTTCAGAATGTGTCTCCATACCCTTCGTTCATCACAATTCAGAATTGAACATTTTCTGAACACCTGCCCCAGGCTAGGTGTGTCCTAGAGGAATCACAAAGCAAGATTCTTGCTCTCCAAATGCTTCAAGTGTGGTGGTGTAAGAGGTACAAGCCCAGGTGACAACAGTTCTGGGATAAAGAAGGGATTTATCACCACTAAGGTGGCGGAAACAAAGGAGATGGAGGGCCATTTGCCTGAACAGAACCAATTATGAGTTACTCTTTGTTTCTCCTACAGTGCTGGTTATCTGGCTCAATACTTTTCAAAGAGATTTTATTAACCTATAGATAAGTTAAGTGCCACATAAGACAAAGATTTATTTTCTTAGTGTCCATACAAACCAACTACTTCACTTTCCCATTTTGCTGAAAGGTAGAGGGCAGAAGTGAACATATTTTGAGAATTCTTTTGACTCCTTTTATTGTACTCCTTAATAAGCACCAATACATCTGTTAGGCTATGGACTGGGCACTAAATCATGTTAAAGAGATGACAGCCCAGTGCAGACAATTAAACAGGGGATCACAACACAGTGCAATAAACAGTGACTGAGTTTCACACTTGCAGTGTTTTGGAACAAAAAGGAGGGCTGTTTACCCTGGGCCAGGGGCTTCAACGAAGCTTCTTGAGAAACCACTGGGACTCAGCCGAGAGAAAAAGGAGGTGAAGAGGATGTTTCAGAAAGACAAATCTCCTCTGAACAATGATCTGGGGACATAAAAGGGCACAACATGTTTGGGAAATTATGAGTCATTCTGTCTTGCTGTGGCACAGAGGGCATGGCTGGGGGGAGGACTACAAAGAAATTTCCAGGTGAAGTCAGAGACCACTTCTTCCAACACTCAGGCTTTGCTGATCACTTAGGCAAAGTTCTTCCCTTAGGATAAGTGCTCTCCTGTGGAGCTCCTTAGCTCCCTCTGCCCTTAGTCTTAGCTTGGGCCTCTGCTCCCCAGTTTGCCAGGAGACCCAGGCATTTGTAAATTGCACCTGTGGATACAACTTTCTCTTTTCCCAGAAGCCTTGTTAACCCCCATATCTCCTATCTGTTCTAAAATTCTCTGTCTTGGGTTGGGACCCAATATGACATATGAATTTGCTGCTGAGGGCATGCGGTCCAGGCAAACCTTCCAGGGCATGACTCATTGGAGGCCAGCAGTCATGGATGGAGAGGGGACCAGAAAGGGAGTTGGCTCTCTGAGGGGAGTGCTGGGGCTCCTTCTCAGCACTCCATCTCCCCCACTCCCCACCAACTCTAGGAGAGTGAGCAGAGGAAGAATCTGCTGGCTCTGACTAGCAGTGATCAATCCTTGGAGGCTTCCAGCCACTTATCAGTGAGTCTGTGAGGCATGTGGCCCATTTGTTCCCTAGAGCAAGTGGAATCATGTTTCTTGTGGGCACCGAGGCCTGGCATGCAGCCACGGGCCGGGGAGGCAATGTGACACCAAACCTCTCCCTTGTGATGCCCAGGTGGTAAAGACAGAACAGGAAAGACAAGCTCCTGTGACTCTCAGGGGAGTCCCAAGGCTACTGTCTAGAGGGAGATGAACCTCTTTATTCCCGTCACCCAGACAGCCATGAAGTCTGAGGCCTAGAAAGGGCAAAGCCAGGTTGGCAGGCGCTTTGTTTATATCCTCTGGGGAGGTGGGGGAAGGGTGCAGGGGAGACAAGCAGGGCAGATGGGTGGTGGGGTAGGGGTGCCTGCCTAGGAGTGGGAGCCCAGTGTCCTCTGGGCATCTGATCCCGGTGCCTGCTCCCTAAGAGCCCACCTTCCAGCCTGTGGTGCTGCATCTTGCCGTTCTGAAGTTCCCCCTGAAGCCAGTTTTCTTCACTTTCTTCAGTAATGGGTTCTGCCAGCTCACACTGAGATAATCAAAAATGGCTTTCCTACCTTCACAGAAGGGCTGATGCAATTCTATGGAATGGCTTTGGTATCTTTGGGATGCAGAGTTATTAAAATATTTACACGGCCAAATGTATTAATCTTTTCTTTTATTGTAACAGCCTTGGTGTCAGGCTAAGAGAAACTTTCCCCATCTCAAGATGATTTAACTATTTCAGTGTTAACTTCCAATAATGTTTTATTTTACTCTTGAAACCATTTGGAAGTAATATTGGTCCAAAAATGAGGTAGGGTGGAATGTTATTTTTTTCCTAAACTGCCTTTGGCTCCAGGTCTGCTGGGTGAACTTATCCTTTCTTTACTCACTTGAAATGTCACCTTTGTAACAGAAAAGAACATTCTTATGTATTTTTGACATTATTATTTTGCTCCACTGATCTGTTTTTGCTTTTAGAATCTTTCGGTTTGGCAGGAGTTGAGAAATCAAAGCCGACAGAACTAACTTAATTCATTGGGAGTCTTTGCCAGGCTTGACAAAAGAAATATCCCCAGCTGTCAGTAGTGACTGGGGCACAGCTCGGGAGTCCTCACCTGTCCACTGACGGCTGATCACCAGAAAGCTTGAAGAGCAGTGCCAAAAATGTCTGGAAAAGGATCAGGGGGTCAGGATTGGAAGGACATGTAGAAATCATCTTTTGCTGCCAGGGGTTTCCTTCCCAGCCATGGGAACTAAGGCCCAGAGGGGCTAAGCAAGACCCCACACATAGGGACTGGTGGACACTGGATGGGAACTTGGGGCTCTGTGCTTAATCTTGTCCTGGACGGCTCCCTTAGCCTTTCCTGCCTTCCTGCTTACCACCCCCACTCAAAGGCTCACCTTCTAATCTCTCACCTGGCCAATGACTTTTGCATCAGCATTCCTCCCCCCTGTCTCCAATTCCTCTGTCTGATTGACAGAACATCTCTGGATGGGTATCGTGTCACTCCTCTTTTGAAAATCCTGGGCCAGTGGCTCCCCACTGAAGTTAAACAGATCCTGATGCTTGAGACTTCTACACCCTGGCGCCCAGCCGGATTATCTCTTGTTTTCCTCTGCTCCAACCAGATCGGACCCCTTGTCACGCCCTGTATATTCCTCCATCACCCCCTAATTGCCTCTCCGAGACTGCTTCCTCCATTGTATTCACTCATCAAAGCCTGGTCCAAAGGTTAACAAAATTGTTCACTTTCCAGAAATGTTAGCTGTCCAAACTGGTCTTCCTCTGTGATGTCCAAGACTGAAGATGTCTCTCCTTCTGCCAGGTGCCTCTCTAGTGTATAATGATCTCTACCTTGCTGTCCAGTTATTCCCTGAAATGTGTGCTCCACCGGGGCAGAGATGGTGGCTTTCACATCTGCATCTTCCATGGTCCCTCACTTAGTAGGTGCTAAGTGATACGTGGCAGGTATATACAGGACATAAATAATACAGGACCAAAAGATAAGTGAAATATTTCTTTCCCTGCCATTCTCAGAACCTTTAGTAGCTCCCAAGAGTGAAAATGAAATGCACCCTTAGATTAGCCAATGACTGAATAAGCTCACTGAAGCACTAGAGATGATTTTGGAGGAATTATGAAAAGGGCTGGCATATAGAAATGCAAATGCAGTCCTATTTTTAAAAACACAGTGAAGCTGTACTCTGAAATCTACTGGTAAAAAGTCCGACGTCCATTTGAACAAAGCTGTAGAGTATATTGTTAAAAGGCTGGGCATTCAGCACAGGTGTGTGAAGAATATGTGATGATGCTAATGTTAATGCTGTCATATCTGTTACCTCCTTCAATTTCCACAACTCCATGAAGACAAGTTTGTGCTATTATTATACTCATTTTATAGATGAGAAAACTGAGATTCAGAAAGGTTAGGCTACCCAAAATTGTACAACCAACAAGTAGGATTTGAATCTAGGACCTTCTCTTTCTAAAGCTGGTGCTCCTTGCATTATACCATGCTGCTTTTGAAATGGGCTTCCTCTCATTCTGGGCCAAAAATATGATATGCCAAAGTTAATTTACCCATGTGCTGGATTAGTGGAAGCATTCTTCCTGGATCAAGGAAGGACCAGTCCTGTGCTGGTCCAAGCCAAGCCACCGATGCCTGAAACACTGGTCTCAGAGGAGCCAGGCAGGCAGAGTAAGAGTCCCATTTCCCATCTTCTGCTGTCTCCCAGGTCACCCACCCTGGGCGTTCTGCTTCTCCTGGAAAGAGCAGGTAATGGTGGGCACCTCCCATTGGTGGTTCCAGTGAGGTAATGAGATAATGTGGAGGAAGCAAGGAGCACCGAGTGTCACTTAGAACCTGCTCAACCTATGCCAGTTTCATCACCTTTAGGCACCAGACCTGGGAGGAACCTGCCAAAGTGAAACATGTTCACACTGAAAGGGAGCATCTTAGGAAACTTGTACTCAAGGAGCATCACCTAGACATGTTGGGCCTAGAGTCTGGAGCCCAGAGCACTAGAGCTGTGAAACATGGTCATCCACGTCCCAGGAATCCAGCAGCTCCTTCCAAAGTCTCTCGGGACCTGAAGGCTTCCTGGAACCCACTTTTTCTCTGAACACTGGCAAGGTTTTTTTTTTTTCTGGGAAATTTGAGGCAGCATAACAAAGGTCTGGAAGCAAATCATTTGTGATTACTGATTTAATAACATTAATAAAGCTCTGTAAGTTAAAAAAAAATTGGCATCCAACTGGACAGTCTCTCTCCTACTGTTGTTCATGCACCCTTCATGTATGTTGATGCATTTGGGGAGCTTTTACCTTGAAACATAGAAATCTGGGCCTAGCCCTCCAGAAGTCACTTTGGCAGGATGGAGAGGCCTGGCACTCATTCTCCATGTGGAACCTTTGCTCTATTCATAGCCACAGGGGGCCGCACTTCTTGCCAAGCCCTCTTGCAAGCACCAAGTCACCTGAGGACTGGGGGAGAAAACATAGGAGAATCACCCCCAACCCCTCCTCTCTCTTGGTGAGCCCCCTCTGAGCATCCCTCAGAATGAGAACATCACACATACCCTCCTTCTCCTCACCACCACTCTTTTCTCAGAGTACAGAACAGAGTATATTCCATCCTTAAGAGACACAGCCATTGTCTTTTCATTAGGGAGAGGCTTTCAGCCCAGAAGCTGCTTCTGGGGAGCCCTATAAGCTACCCAACTAAGCAGACACCAATCTCCATAATGTCACAGGAGTCCTCCCCAGCCTGTCCTTAATACACACTCATGCATACCCATCCCATTACAGATAACAGGGCTTCTTGCACTACACAGCTAATACTCTTACTGCCAAATTTAATTATCTCAGTAACTCAAGCTCACATTAAAAGCGAGAGATGGGTCCAGTTTATCCTCATCATGAATTAGTAATCTTTCCCTCTGGAGAGGCCTTCTCCGAAAACGCTCACTTGAAGGTATCTGTGCTGAATTAACCATCTTCGTCTTAGGCGCCTGCCTCTCGGGAGTGTTGTGGGCTTCTGTTTAGAGTAGATGAGATCATCCACCTTCCTCCTTCCTCCCCTCCCTCTCTCTCAGTTGAAGTTGGGTCTCTGGCCAAGAAAACCGTGTATCCCACACAAGCTCCTCCTAGAAATGAAGAGGCAGCTATGATAAGGGATGGGCTTTTTTTTTGAGAGCAGACTCAATCTCTGACAGCTGTATAACTCAGGTAAGTCACATTTTCTCTGAACCTCCATTCTTCATCTGCAAAATGGGAAGCCCTCCCTGCCTCATTGTGTTGTTCTGGTTACCAAAAGAGGAGAAAAAGTCACAAAAGTGCTTCAAAAAATGAACTCTTTCATAAAATGCTATTCATTTCTGTTACATGATTTCTGGAGTGTAAGCAGACTACCTGGGAATGCTGCACAGGTGCTAGGAGCTACCAAGTTTCTACTTCAAGCACTGAAAAAAAATACTGCCCCTCAGTAACTCTGAGTCCTGGAAGAGCAAAAAAAGAAAAAAATTTCTATTAGAAAAATAAGAGTAAAGAAAATAACAGTATTAATAACCACAATGATCATGATAATAGTTGCTATCTACTGAGTGCTTTCTATGGGGCAGGCATCATCCCAGGCACGTCATAGATGTTTAACTTGTGCATGCCCCACTCGAGCTCTGTTGGAGCTGGTTGGTACAGGCTTGGGAGGGTGATTGTTAAACATCCAGGAATTTTCTGAGCCATCATTAAATTGTTCATAAGTGAAAACTGACTGCAGTGAGACTATGTATACCAGAGAAATTTGCAAATGTTACAATTAGGGCTTTTTGTTTATCTGTTTATTTATTGAGACAGTTTACCAGGATTTATATACTTTCCATTTTTTACAGTTGGGAAATAGAGGTCCACAGAGATTAGATGAAGATAATACAATAATCCTTCGATGTTGAAACATTCCACCTGGGTTGCTGCTTCTCCACCTTCTCCTTCTAAATTCCCATTTGCTTTTGTATTTTCATCCACAATTATTTCTTCAGTAACAATAGCAACAATAAAAGCCCATTTCTCAGATTTTCTATGGGTCAGACACTTGGCTAGGAAGCTTGAAGCTTTGGGTACCCGGCTTCTAGCCTCTCCAGTTAATGGGAAAAACAAAACAAAGCATGTCAACAGGTAGTTCTCAACCTTGGCTGCACATCTGAATCCCTCTTCAGAAAAACAGTTCTTCCTCCTGAAAAGAACTCGATCAAATCATGGAAAGGCCACAGCAGTGAAAGGAATGGTCAGGCCACGCGGTTTGCTCAGTTTACAAAGCTTTCAGAATTACCTGTCAAAAAGGTACCTGAGGAGCACTGGAAAGTTCTATGAAAACTGAAGCCCAGAGAGGTAGTGGCATGTAGTGGGTTAGTGCCAGAGCCAAGGGGTGAATCCCAGTGGGGGCTCCGCCCAGCCCCCCGACACCCTCCTCTCCCGCACAGCCTGAGGTTCTGCGGCCATCTTTCCTGAGCCCTGGGGTGTATCCACTTTCTCTCTTTTTTTCCTCTCTCTTCCCTCTTTCATTTCTCAAAGATTTAAAAACTTGGGACACAGGTCCTGGCATTGAATTAGCGCTCAGTAAATACTGGTTTGGGGTGGATAGGTGAGTGAGCAGTTGCATTCCTCACAGTTCTGGGCTTGGAGGCTACAGGAATGAATGAGTTGTGGTTTCAGCCTCAAGAGACTCAAAGTCATGCCCATCAACTGACGAATGGATAAGAAAGCTGTGGTACATATACACAATGGAATATTACTCAGCATTAAAAAAAAATTCATTTGAATCACTTCTACTCAGGTGGACAGAACTGGAGCCTATTATCCAGAGTGAAGTAAGCCAGAAGATAAAACAACAGTACAGTATACTAACGCATATATATGGAATTTAGAAAGATGGTAACGAGAACCCAGCATGCGAGACAGCAAAAGGAATGCAGATGTATAGAACAGACTCGTGGACTCTGTGGATGAGGGCAAGGGTGGCATGATATGGGAGAATGGCATTGAAACATGTTAATTATCATATGTGAAATCAATCGCCAGCCCAGGATTGATGCTCGGGGCTGGTGCACTGAGATTTCCCGGGGGGAGGGAGTCGGGAGGGAGGAGGGAGGGGGGTTCTGGAGGGGGAGCATATGTACACCCATGGCGATATCATGTCATTGTATGGCAAAACCAATAAAAAGTAAATAAATAAATTAATTTAAAAAAAAGAGACTCAAAGTCTAGGATCTGGTTGGAAGCATCGTGGGGTGGAGGAGAAAATGTGTGATTGCACAGGGACAGATATGCATCAGAAACCTGGATCTGCATGGAGTGTGGGCAGGGGGCTTGATCAGCCTGAGCCCCAGCTTCCTCACCTATATTGAAGGTATTAATACCCTCAGCTTGCTGTAGTGACATCATGCATAAAATCATCTAGGAAGTCTTCCAGCACATAGTAGGGATGCAGTATTGTTATTCATACCTTAGACCAAGAGTTGGAAAGGAAAAGAGCCAAGAAGAGAGGGGTAAAGCTAAGCTTCAAGTCAGGTGGTTGTCTGTCTCAAGAAGAAATCTAAATTATTCTGGTAACATCTTTGTGACATTTCTTCCCGCTTCACCAAGTCTGTTCCTAGCCCAGACATGCCAGGGCTGGGTGACCAAAGGCAAGTTCACGGCTCTGCTGCTAGAAATGGCTCAGACATTCCTACATACCCAGAGACCCCTGGCCGAGACTTAGTGAATGAAACTTCTCTGCAGCACTGTCTCCCATGTTTCCTTACTCAAACAGATTCTCAGCAAATGTTTGTTGAACAAAATTATCTTTTAAGTAAACATACACACAAACACACACACATTCTCTTTACCTTCACTTCCCATCCAAGAACACACTCTCCTAAGGTGAAAACGCCCAATTTAATGCATAATAATTTCTGGGTTTTCTTGGGGGTATTTTCAGCTGCTAGAGTGGTTAAGTGGGGATTTGCCAGTGGATTATCCCCCACCAACACACAGACACACACAATATTTTATTACTGTACTCTGGATTTTGTTATTGTCATTGTTATTTGTTTGTTTACTGCCACTACCGTAACATGAACCACAATTTGGTAAATACACGTTTATGTGTTTATCTTGTGTTTTCTATTATTAGATGGTAAACTCAAGGGCAGAGGTCTTGTCTGCTTTATTCACCAATGAATCTCCAAGCCATGTGCAGAGTCTGACACTTGGGAGCAGGCAGGTGAGTGAATGGGTGAATGGAATGGATGGAGGGATGGATGAATGGGTGATCAGTCTCAGTGGCTTAGAAGTGGACTAAATGTATTTTCTGAGCTTCCCCCTAGGCTGTCTACACTGCTGTTCTCCAGAGGGCCTGGCTGGGCTCTGCTGGTGTAGGAGATGATATCCTGGGGCAAAAGAGGCAAAGACTGGGACTTCTTTCTGCATTTATTTTTACTTGAAGAAAAAGAAAGAAATTCTAGGTTCCCTGATGTCAGTTTATTGAGTAGACTAATCTCAATGGGGACCAGCAGGAAACAGCTTCATTTTTCTCCCACGGCTGCCTTCAAACATGCCCTTTCGATCTCCTTTCCCCTCCTTGATAGCATCTCACACAGAAATCTCCACTTGTTGGTCACTGTAAGTTTGATGAATGGTCTCATGTTGAGGTATTAAAAAGTTCAGGCCAGTCTAAATCAAAACTTGGGACTCACATCCTATGAAATAATCCTTCGGTCCCCTGTCTTAGGTTTAACTCATGGCTTGAGAACCTATAATAGCAAACAGCAGGGGGCTGTTCTCTCGTTTTTCTTCCACAGGTTCCCTCCTACTGGCAGCTCCTCCAGGTTGGGGGCTAGGGAGGGGACAGTCAGAGAAAAAGTGACAAGGCCTCGTATGATGGTTTATGCTATTTTAACCTGGCTGCTGGTGCTCTCTGTCAAGGTGGCCACCGAGCAACTCCCATCTGGTGGGACATGTTTAGGTGTATTTGGAGATGTCCTTCCTTCTCCCTCCCTCCACACAGGGACCCACACACTGCACTCACTGTCCCTGCCCCAGCAATGTGCTCTCTGAATGACCTCTGACAAAACTCCCTTCTGTAAATCTCCAGCTTTTTAACACGGGAATCCCCTCAGCTCCTCAGGTCACTCTCTGGGAAGATATCCCTCACATACCTCATACTGGCCCATCCCTCTGGCCTGTGGGCTGTGGGGACTCAAGTCAGCGCAGGTTGCTCCACCTCAGTCTCTTTCTTTATCCAGTTCCACAGGTGGCTCCAGCCAGCCTCCTGTCCTCACACGTCCCTGGGTGAGTGGTGGGCTCCAGTTTGTATGTGCATCTTGGCATGGTCTTTAGTTTCTCTCTAGAAACTTCTCTCATAGTGCCTTCCTGTGAAATGGTTACCTCAGGAGTATAGCAGGCCTCAGGCCAGAGGGTGGGTTCCCTAATCCCCTTTCTTGGAGACATTACTCATTTTGTTAGTAGTCCTCTTAAAGTCCCTTACTTGGCTTGGAGTAAGGTAAATGCCTCCCTTCCCCTTCACAGGGAGCAGAGGAGAAAGTAAAAGACCTCTCTACTTCTATGAATTTCCTGATGTCAGTGAACTTCTTTGAAATGTGTGACTTATCTAGGCTGTGGTGGTGGGTGGGAGGTTAATGAATTCTGACAAAATCCCACCCTAACATAATTTAGCAGCTTTCTTTAGACTCAGGTGTCTTTATTTCACACTCTCTTTGTGTATATAATTGGTAAACAAACAAAATGTGTTGGGAAGAGACAATTTTTTTTCTTTTTACTCATAGGTGCTTTTTCAAAAACATTGGCAACTGCTGGTCTATAGAGAAATTGCAAAAAGATAATTTGTGACAAGAAGAACCAGATTTGGTAAAAAAAATTTTTTTGAAAATGCATTCATTGGCATTGAAACATGTTAATTATCATATGTGAAATCAATCGCCACCCAGGTTTGATGCTTGGGGCTGATGCACCGGGATGACCCAGGGGGAGGGAATCGGTAGGGAGGAAGGAGGAGGGTTCTGGAGCGGGAGCATTTGTATACCCATGGTGGATTCATGTCAATGTATGGCAAAACCAACACAATAAAGTAAAGAAAATTAAAAAAAAAAAAAAAGAAACTGCATTCATGAATTAGCCAATGATTTAATGCCACAGATGTGTAACCATGACATGAGAATCTTTATAATTTGAAATACATAAATACATACACACACACACACACACACACACACATATATATATATATATATATATTTTTTTTTTTTTTTTTCCTGAAATGAAGAGATCAGAATGTACTGGGCTTGACATCTGATGAGAAGTTCCCAATAAATGCTTGCTCCACAGAGATATGATTTCTAAATATCTCCAAGATTAATCTAAAAGCTAATCACATCTTATTTCAGATTTCAGGTAACTAGACCAAGCAGACTTTGGCACCAACTTATATATACTTGATTTAGCTTATAAATGTACCAGCTAAATAGATGTTCCCTGGTGGGAAGCAAAGTAGAAAGCATCAGCGATCAAGCCAAACTGAGAAGCCCTTCTCAGCAGGAATGTGGTACACGGTTGTCACCTGAGGAGGGCTGCCCCAGAGGCAGGAAGCCAAGGCAAATGTCTTGGTAAGTCAGAGCACAAACACAGGCATGACATTAAAAGTGTTTAAAGACGACACCAAGTTTTGTCCTGGAAATAGCTGCCTACAGTATAAAATATTATTAGTTAAGTGTTACAGCCTAAATGAAGGGTTTTGAAAGGTAGAACATTTATCCTTTCACTCCCTGCCCCTAGCAGAGGACCTGGGGCAGTATGCTTCTGTCTGTGGGTATGAACAATACACCAGGGAGGAGTTCACCCCGGATGCAGCAATGTCTTCCATGCAGGTTGTGGAAGATTAGACCATTTTAGTACATTTCCCCTGATACACATTTAGCCCAATCTCAAAAATCAAAAACGATGACATTCACAGCTTCCTAAAACACAAATAAACCATTGACATTTCTATAGACAAAAGTCAAGGCCCAGGAAACTTGTTTCTAATCTAGTCTCTCCAGCTTCAGCAAGAACCTTAACTCTACTTGCTGATGGGAAGTGCCAAGAAGACATTTTTAATCAGCAAGATCACATAACTCAAATCAAGTTGATGTGTGAAATGTCTGATGTTTATTTTATCTGTGCTTCGCATTGAGTTAAAACTTTGCTGCCAGAGACCTAGGCCAAGCAGTCTTCTTTCACAGCTGTGTCTCTACAAAGCCATTTCACAAAGACAGGATGTTGTCCTAAAAAAAGTGTCTTTTGCTTCTCTGCTGGACAGGCCAGCAGCTGGCGGAGTGTCACAAACAAACCAGAAAAGTATGTTCGGGGATGCCAGCTCGCTAGGGAAGCATGGGCTACAGCTTCAAAGACAGAGCAGCAGTGAATAGGGGGAGGGAAATGGTAGTTAATAATGTGAGGAGGTTGTTGATTTCACAGAGGGCCCAGGAAAGCAAAGGCTGGAAATAGTAAGTCTTGGGGCAGGAGCTGCCTGATGCTGGGAGCATAGAAGAATGCAAAGTCAGCCCAGAGTGGAGGCTGGTCTTTACTGGGTCTCACAGAAACATGGAAATAGCTAAGCACAGACAACAAATCTGTTTCCCAGATCTGAAAAAAATCCCATTTGACTTAGTTGTGCTAACATCAGGAATATGGTGGTAGTCCCAGTAATAGTAATTATTGTTGTTGTTGTTCAGTCACTCAGTCCTATCCAACTCTTTTGCAACCTCATGAACTAGAGCCCACCAGAATCCTCTTCCGTGGGATTTTCTAGGCAAGAATACTGGAGTGGGTTATCATTTCCTTCTCCAGGGGCTCTTCCTGGCCCACGGATTGAACCCAATCTCTTGCATCTCCTGCATTACAGGCAGATTTTTTACCACTGAACCACTGGGGAAGCCCTCCCCCCGATTCTGTCTCAGATAACCCATATAGAGGCTAATTTACTCAACATTATTTTAGGTGAGGGGAAAGGTTGATAATAAACACCATAAAGATCCTTCCATGTGTTGGTGTTGGATAATACAGTACATCACACACTGGAATACTAGGCACCTATTGAAAAGAATGACGGTGATTTTTAAAGGGATCTTATGGTTAGTTTCTAAGATATGCTACTTTACAAAGTAAGATTACAAAGAATGTGGACAAAGAGTGTGTACAATAGACTACGTCAGTGAAAGAGCAAGAAAGTGGGGTGAGAATATAGTAATTAGCAGGTATTGATTGAGCCTTCATTCCCAAGTGCTGTACCAAGTGCTTTTCATGCATTCTCCCATCATCATGGTTTTGGGGAGACTCTGAGATGAAAAGCTTCATTACTCTCAAACACAGGGGAGGAAACTGAGACTCAGAGGTAGGAAGTAAC
Organism: Antilocapra americana; assembly: GCA_007570785.1. NCBI lineage: Eukaryota > Metazoa > Chordata > Mammalia > Artiodactyla > Antilocapridae > Antilocapra > Antilocapra americana. Next base: position 30,264,645 of record ML664161.1, read on the forward strand.
GCACCCTAAATCCACAGCCAGGACATGAAAGTTAACATGTGACTCTAGTTCATCTAGCTTGAAAACCATAGTTTTTTTCAATTTCCCAATTAAAAAAAAATAGAGATGCTGCAGTGCAGTGGGAAAAGAATGGCCCCTCCAATTAAATGGCCTGGGTCAACCAGATTTCATATAAGAAAAAAGAAGTATTTTAACCCTTACCTCTCATCACACACATAGATCAATCCCAGTTGAGTTATAGATCAATAAAGCTTTTAGAGGAAAACCCAGGAGAACATCTTCAGGCCCTCAGAGTGGGTAACAGGCCCTTACACAGAGCAAAAAATCATAACTATTAATAATGAAGTTGATAAATTGGATAACTGTCATCCCTCAGTATCCATGGGGGATGGTTCCAGAACCTGCCATAAATGCCCAAATCTGCAGATGCTAAACTCTCACCAGCAGCCCTTAACATCCTTGGATTCCACTTCCCAGGATTCAATCAACCATGGATTGTAAACATAGTACTACCTCTGTAAGTATTGAAAAGAACTCTGTGTATAAGTGGACCCACATAGCTCAAACTCATGTTTAAGGGTCAATTGCAGATTAAAATTAAGAACTTCCACTCATGAAAAGACACTATTGAGAAAGTAAAAAGGCAACCCACAAGGTGGAAGAAAATATTTGTAATACATATAGAAGTTATATCCAGAATATATAAAGAACTTTTGCAAATTGATAGGAAAAGGAGAGAAAATCCAAAAGAAAATAGGCACTTCACAAAAAAGAATATCCAAATGACCAGCAAGCTTATGAAAAATGATGTAAGTTGTCAGTTATCAGGAAAATTCAAATTAAAACCAATATGCATCCTAACAACACACCCAACAGAATGACCAAATTTTAAAAGATGGGAAATGCCTAGTATCAGCAAGGATGTGAAACAACCAGAACTCTCATAAGCTGCCAGTAGTGAAATTGGTATGTGAACATTGGAAAACACTTTGGTAGTATTTACTACAGATAAATATATACATACTGTATGTATAACTTCACTCCTAGTACAGATCCAACAGAAATGTGTATATATGTTCACTAAAAGACATGCATGAGAATATTCATAGCAATGCTATTCATAACACCTGAAAGCAAAAAATAACCCAAATGCTCATAACAATAGAATGGGAAAATAAATGATAGTATATTCATAACATAACAATGGGAATAATGAACTACTACCACATAAAACAATCTAAAGATCAATTCTACAAATGTTGTAATGAATGACAACAGTCAGACACAAATGAATATATTATGTATGTTTCCATTATTGAAAGAAAGAAAAGAGACAAAATTCTTCTATGCTATTAGAAGTCAGATTAATGGTTACCTGGAGAAGGCTGTAGGAACTGGATTGGGTACCAGGGAGATTGGACTTCTCAGGTGTGGTGACATTCTGTCTATTGATGCATGCGCTGGCTGCAAAGGTATATTCACGTGGTGAAAATGTACTGGAGTATGCCCTCACTGAATCATCTGGCTATGCCATACCAAACCACCCCCATACTCAGTGCAGGCAGTAAGCATGTACTTTGCACTGGCTGGTGGTGGGCAGAGTTCTGGGTTGTGCTGAGCTTGGTCTTGGCTCTAAGCTGTGGGATGAGGGTAGGGCTCTCCCCCATTTCTCTTCTTCCATTAACTGGCCACTCTCTGAGGCATGTTCTTTTAAAGTGAAAGGTGAGATCCCAAAGAGGGTGAAAGAAAATACACAGGTCTCCTAAGGTCTAGGTTAGGAACTAGTGCTCTTTGCTGCCCACATTCCATTGGCAAAGTACATCACGTGGCCAAGCCTAGCATCAGTAGGGAAATGGGCTCGTCTCATGGAAGTCAATGAGAAGAGTGAATATTTAATGAATAATAATCTCATTCAGGAGATGTATCATATTTATCATAGGTGCAGTTTTCTGTATGAATTTCATGTTTCAAAATAGCTTTTTTAAGGAAACAAAGAAGGTGTAGAAACAGCTGTTCTCCCCTGTCCTCATCCCTCACTCCTCTTGGCCCTTAATGGGGAAGGGATGTGCTTATGAAAATTCTCCGTATAAGCACAGTGAAGAAAGGAAGGAAGGACATGCGCTTCCCTAGCACACAATACACTTCCTGTCTGCTGGGCCCAAAGAAATGTGATCTGCCAGTTCATCGCTTCCTGTGGATGCAGCTCAAGGACCACTAGCTTCCCTAGTTCCTGCTCCTCACAATCAGTGGCCCCCTCTTATAGTCAGATTGCTTAACAAAGGAAGAATCTTTTTCAGCCAGAAAGGAGCTGAATATTTGTTTATTTGTTGTTTTTTTAAAAGGAGAAAATCAAACAAAAATTTAATAGCATATATACATGGGAGAGTGGAGGAGGGCATGGAAACCCACTCCAGTACTGGAGAATCCTGTGGGCAGAGGAGCCTGGCAGGCTACAGTTCATAGCATCGCACAGAGTCAGAAATAACTGAAGCGATTTAGCAGGAACAGATACATAGGAGAGACCCAGAAAAACTGAGTAGTACATCAAAATAGCTGAATCCCTCACCTTAAGTACCATCTCCAGCTAAAGACAAAAGAGGATATTGGGAAATAAGTGAATAATAACAAAAACAATAATAATAACAAAAAGGAAGCAGACTTACACAGAAAACAAACCAGTGGCCACCAGTGGGGAGAGGGAAGGAAGAGGGGCAATACAGGGGTGGGGGAGTAAGAGCTAAGAACCACTAGGTACAAAACAAACTACAAGGCTAGATCATACAACGTGGAAACTCTAGTCAACATTCTATGATAAGCATAAATGGAGTATAACCTTTAAAAAATTTGAATCACTATATTGTGCGTTTGCAGCCTACACAACATTGTACAGTAACCATGTGTCATTTTTTTTTTTAAAGATGATGGGGTGGTCTGCCTGAGCCAGCGAGTGGAGGTGGGTGCCACTTACTGATGTGGGGGAAGACTGATGGAGAGAACAGTTTTGGGTATCAAGATTTCTGACTGTGTAAGTTGTGAGATATTGGTGAGACAGCCAAATGAAGATGAAATGGCTATGGCAGACTAGACTCAGCACAAATCCCATTTGGAGATCAAATATGGGAGCCAGTAACTTAAAGTAAGTGTGAGCTTACCTACCACCTTAGACCATTGGGATGCTATAATAAGAATCCCACAGGCTGGGTGGCCTACACAACACTTATTTTTCACCCTTCTGGAGTCCAGAAGTCCAAGATCAAGGCATCAGTGGAGTAGGGGTCTAGTGAGGATCTGCTTCCTAGATCATAGATAGCTGTTTTCTCACTGTGTCCTCACATGGTGAAAAGGGCAAGAAGTCTCTCTGCAGTTTCTTTTATAAGGTCATTAATCTAATTCACGAAGGCACCACTCTAATGATCTAGTTCAGTTCAGTCGCTCAGTCGTGTCCGACTCTTTGTGACCCAATGGACTGCAGCAAGCCAGGCATCCCTGTCCATCACCAACTCCCAGAGTTTACTTAAACTCATATCCATTGAGTCAGTGATGCCATATAACCATCTCATCCTCTGTCATCCCCTTCTCTTCCTGCCTTCAATGTTTTCTAACATCAGGGTCTTTTCCAATGAGTTAGTTCTTCACATCAGGTGGCCAAAGTATTGGAGTTTCAACTTCAGCATCAGTCCTTCCAATGAATATTCAGGACTGATTTCCTTTAGGATGGACTGGTTGAATCTCCTTGCAGTCCAAGGGACTCTCAAGAGTCTTCTCCAGCACCACAGTTCAAAAGCATCAATTCTTTAGTGCTCAGCTTTCTTTATAGTCCAACTCTCACATCCATACATGACTACTGGAAAAACCATAACTTTGACTAGACAGACCTTTGTTGGCAAAGCAATGTCTCTGTTTTTTAATATGCTGTCTAGGTTGGTCATAACTTCCCTTCCAATGAGCAACTGTCTTTTAATTTCATGGCTACAGTCACCATCTGCAGTGGTTTTGGAGCCCCCAAAATTAAAGTTTGTCACTGTTTCCACTGCTTCCCAATCTATTTGCCATGAAGTGATGGGACCAGATGCCATGATCTAAGCACCTCCCAAAGGCCCAACCATCTCATACCATCAAACTGGGGGTTAGGATTTCAGTAAAGGAATTTGAGGGGACACAAACATTCAGTCTGTAACATTTATGCTTAGAACACTTTAGGAGAAAGGTAGCTCAGGGAGAGCCTGGAGCGGAGGGGTGAGGAGTGGGCTCTACAATGGCTAGAAGATCACTGCCACTTAGAGTAAGGAAGACAAACAGGGGCCAGCAAAGCACTCTGCCAAGGAAGACCAGGGGAGAGAGGGGCCGTTTCAAGAAGGTGGGATGCTCATCTGGTCCAGTATTGCCCAGATGAGGACGGAAGCATCAAGCTGTACTGATAAGTGAAGAGTGAGACACACAAGCCTCTGTATAGTATATTGTCATTGGTGTTTTACAAAGGTATGTGTGGGAGAGAGAAAGTTTTAGCTGATCTTCAGGTTTACTGTGTAATAGCTCTGGAAGAATCTGGTAACAATGGCTATTCTGAGAATGGAGAACTAGAGTGGGGTGAGCTAGAAGATTTTCCACTGTGGATTATACCTTTCAGTCGCCTTCATGATCTTGTGTGATTACTACTCAAAACTACAGTGAAAAAGAAAGAAAAGTGCCCCCCTTCATAGAGTTGCTGTGAGAACAGCAATGCATTCGTGATGTGTTTGGGGTGAAGATTGAATGGGACGATGCATGGGAATAACTGCTCAGGTCAGCCCTGAGCCCTGAGGTTGTGCTTCTACAGGAAACAGCAGAGAGGGCCTCGGCTTCTGTGTTTGCTTCCTCTGTGTTCTGATGTGACAAAGCGTCACAAACTGGGTGGCTTAAAACAATGAGTGTATTCTCCTCCCCACCCACACCTGTTCTGGAAGCCAGCAGTGAATGGGCAATAGCCGGCCTATTCTCTCCTGAAGGCTCTAGGGCAGGGGTCCCCAACTCCTGGTGTGCAGCCTGTTTGGAAGTGGGCCGCACAGCAGGAGATGAGCAGCAGGTGAGAGAGCAAGCAAAGATTCATCTTCCCTTTCCACTGCTCCCCATCACTCACATTACTGCCTGAATTATACCCCCACTCCTGTCTATGGAAAAACTGTCTTTCACAAAACTGGTCCCTTGTGCCAAAAATGTTGGGGACTGCAGCTTGAGTGAAGCCTCCTTCCTGTCTCTTCCAGCTTGGGTGGTGGTGTCAGTCTTGGTGCATCCTTGGCTTGCAGCCACATCACCCAGCCCCCCACCCTCTCCACCATCACTGGTGGTCTTCCCTGTGTGTCTGTCTCCACATGGCCTTCTAAGAAGGACACCACGGGATTTAGGCCCCAGTCTAATTCAGTATGACCTCAGCTTAATTAAAAATATCTGCAAAGACCCAATTTTCAAATAAGATCATATTCACAGGTACTGGGTGGACATGAATTATTTGGGTGGTGGGCACTATTCAACCCAGCAGTCTGGCAGGTCAGATTCTCACAACCACAAACTTACCTCTGCTCCAGGTCCAGTCACCTCTCTGTGTGGGTATTGTCTGGTTTGCATCTGTAGAATGAAAGGGCGCGTGGTGGTATCCAGCCCCTGAACCCTCTTGAGTAAGTACAGTGAGACCAGGACTGAGGGCCAGACCCACGCATTTCATGTTGCCTTGTATGAGGGCATGTCTGTGGTTGTCCCGGCAGATGCCCTTGGGACAGCAAGTGGCAAAGATTTCTGAAGTGATGGGTTCCCAGGCTTGACCTTTATGAGAGTTGAACTCCGGGTGAGTCATAGCTAGGAATTATAATAAACAAACCTGGTCCTGTCCAGCCCCTTTGTCACCTAATTCCTGGACACCTGCAAACTCGCATTCATGTTGAAAGATGAGTCAGAACAAACTGGCTTTGGCACTGTGGATTCCAAGGGACATCTGAGGTCATGAACTAAGCCAGTGTGTGCTGAGTCCACCCCCAGGAGCAGCCAGGTGGGCAGGGCTGGGGGTGTAGCAGGAGGAACTTCAGATGGGAACTGGAGAGAACCTGCTCCTCAATGTTTCTAGGGCTTCAACCAACATCCCTGTAGGTAATATAATTGCAATTAAAACAACAATAATGTGATCCTCCTTTTACACAGATCTTAGCTTCTCACAAAAGGTTTTTGCATCTGTTATTTTATTTTATTTGATTCTCAAGAGTCATGAGTAGGTGGAAACTTTGATCTCAGCTTTACAGATGGGGAAATTGAAGCTCAGAGGGATAATAGGCTTGCACAAGACAGCACTCCCTCCTCAGGCTCTTGGAACATCCCTATGGACCCAGCACATCCAGGGTCTCCCCAGTGCTGCCTTTAAGGCACTCATCTGGGATGGTGGTCTTGAGAATCACCAGCTAAACCTCCAACCCCATCATCCCCTTCCAAGTCACCATCATAACGTTAGGTAATAATTTTTCATGTGAACATCTTGATTCTTCATTCTCATATAAAGTGTGAGGACATACATCTTGGTGTGTGTATGTTAGTCACATTGTCGTGTCCAACTCCTTGTGATCCCATGGATTGTAGCCAGAGAGCCAGGCTCCTCTGTCCATGGAATTCTCTAGGCAAGAATACTTGAGTGGGTAGCCATTTCCTTCTCCAGAGGATCTTCCCCATTTAGGGATCGAAGCCAGTTCTGCATTGCAAGCAGACTGTTTACCATCTGGGCCACCAGGAAGCCCCATATAGATTATTTATAAGATGTTGCTATTTTTTAATGATTTATAACATACAATACAAATAATAGCAGAGTGCTTACTATGCAAACACAGGTTCAGGATAAGTCTAAAAGCCCTCCTTTCTGCAGCTATGCCATTCCTTCTGGCCCTTCTGTGGGCGTCCCAACCCATAGGAGACACACATGGAAGGCAAGCTCTGATTCTGTTGAGGAAGGCTGCCCCTGATTTCAGAGCACAGATTTCAGAAAACAGCCTTATTCCTCCAAGATGAAATTAAGCTATGGGTCCTGCTGAGGACACTGCCCTGCAAGAGACCCTGCCTTGGGTGGGGCAGGGGTTGGTTGGACTCTACTGCAGGGCTGGTTTCCAGAAAGGGAGGAGGTTTGGGTATTTGGCCAATTGGGCAAATTAAGACAACTGCATGGCTCCTAGACTAATGTTTGGGGTTTGCTTTGGGTTACATTTTAAACGGAGAACATGAATCAATTCGTCTTGGGGAGTGGTATTTTATTGTTACAGGAGAGATGGACGCTGAGTCTGATTGTCTTTGAGCTGCAACTAAAATTTCAGTCTCAAGTCTGTGGCATTCAGGCTTCAGCCAGCTGCTCAACCATAAGAAATCACAGGATGGAGAATGCCTGGTATCAGAGAAAGACATGGGAGGAAGGAAACAGAGGCAAGGCCAAGGACTCACCCAAGTTTCCACAGCTTGTACAAGGAGATTGAACTGCGTGGGAGCAGATACCATGTCTGTCCATGACACAATTTGTCCCTAGCATCCACCAAAGTGGCAGGCAGAGACTGGGTGTCCATGGGGCAAAGTAGGATGGGGAGATATGAGCATCAGGGTGAGAACACAGGCCTCTTGTTATCTGGACCAGCACTCAGGGATCTGTGTCATCATTCTAAGCTTGACAGAGAGAAGCAAAGAGAGTGCACTAAAGGATATATGAGGAGCTTGGGGAGGTCAAGAGCAAAGCGACAAGGTGTAAGCAGACATTTCAGAAAGAGAAGGAAAGGATCAGGCAAATCTGAGAGGTCAGGGATTCCAAATGGGGCCACTTCACTGAGCGGGGGTGCTGGCCTGTTCAGGGCCTGACTGATAGTGATGGTGACTCTGAGGGTAGAAAAAAAGCAACAAATCTGGTCCACACACATCTTTGACATAGCTTCTGAGTGTCAGATCTTCTCATCTTCTCTGCTGGAGTCCTGTGTGAGGAGTGAAGGGGGAAGCTGGGAAGGATGAGAGAGTAGGCACTCACCCTCCCAGAAGAGGGGAAACAGCAGCCACCTGCAGACCTGCTCAGCCTGTGACCTTTTGCATTCACTTCTTATTTTGCCTCTGAGACAGGCCTGTAAGACCCTAATCTACATGTGAGGAAACTGAGTCTTTCTGAGCCCTTCTCACATAGCATTTAGTTTTGTTGATAAACCAAACTAAGAAGGATTGCTAGTGTTTTAATTTAATAAATACTGGTTTCTTAGTAACTCCAAGGAGAGATCTTCTAATGGGCTTTGCTGATTGGGGTTGGAAATATTTGAGGTCAGAGAAATCTCAGCAGCCTCAGCTCAGTCAACATTTTATTGAGCATTTACTATGTGCCAAGCACTATCTCTCTACTTTTATTGTCACATTTACTCCTTGCTTGCCTAAGAGGCAGGTACTATTATTACCTCTAGTTTATAGATGATGAAACCAGTGACTTGAATTACTTTGCCCAAGATCATCCAGTAATAAACAGTGGCTGCAGGATATTTTTATGACATTTCCTTGCCTATGCATGAGACTAACCTATGCCAAGTATTGGATTTGTGGAGGATAAAAGAAGGGGTCCTTAAAGTGACATCATCTGATAGTGGGGAGGGAGAGGGAGAATCAGGAAGAGCAGAGAAGAATCAAGAAGGTTATTTTTTGGACAGTGGTCAGGTAAATAAAATCACAGGTTTAAAAACCAAATTTAAACTTCAAAAACTCTGTGTCTAGTTTGTGATCTCTTGAGAACCATATTCCATATCATAAAATGCCCATATATGTAGAGCTGTAGTTTAGGATGTGCGTACACTTGCCTGGAAAATCCCATGGACAGAGGAGCCTGGTAGGCTACAATCCATGACTGAGCAGCTAAACAACAACAAAAAGTACACAGCACTCCTGGAGAGACTAGTCCTACTTATCTTTGCACTCCCGAGGCCTGGGACATGGGGGACATCTGGTCACACTGGTAGGACCTGTTATCTTCCTCCTGTCTGGACGTTATCTCCTTCTAAACATTCTAGAAATAAAGCTGATTTCAGAGGAGAGCTTGGCAGTAACCAAAGGTGAGCCCTGACCTTGGCTTCTTACCTCCTCTGACCAGCCCCCATGAGAGGTGGCAACCCGATGCCCTTTCCCTGTCCCCTCCCACAGACCATCACCACACTCCATCCCTCAGGGAAGCCAGGACTGAGGGACAGAGTCACCTCCAGAGCTCCATTTCTAGCCATAGACATTAGAGGCCATGACAAGGGAGCTGGTGTGGCCAGGACCGTGCCTCGTTTCTGCACCCAGCAAGCCCTGTCCCAGTGTGAGGCCTTCTCCACCTCGCCTCCTCCTGCTGCAGCCTAAATGGGTTCAACAGCTCAGAGAATGAGTATCAGCTGGTCTGGGGCCACCGCAACTGATCAGGTCCAGCTGTTTCCTTGACTTCCAGCTCCTTCCAGACTGACTTGTGTTGTGAGTGGCTGGAGGGAGAGGGGCACCAGTTAGGGAAAGGGGCTGAGAAGAACGAGGCCCGGCTCTGCTCTCCCTTCTGCTAACTTATTGGCTCAGGGCTTTTCCAGCTGCTGAAACATTTCTCACCTTGACAGAACCCAGATGGTCAAAATTCATCCAAGAAAAATGTAAGTAACTAGTGATAGAGCCAGCTTTCTGCTCTCTGCTTTCATCATCCCCAAGTCAGAGAGGAGTGCAAAATCTTCTGAAAGGTCAGAAGTTAACACACGCCTCTGAGGAGATTCGATTTTGCTTCCTTGCTTTTGCCTGCTTACTACCTGCTCCCTTTCTATCGATTTTTACTTGTCTCCTAAGTTGAATTATAGTTTTCTATAGTCCTTACTTCCCATATTAAAACTCTTTGATGTTGATGTATGACAGAGGCCATCACAATATTGTAAAGTAATTATCCTCCAATTAAAATAAATAAGTAATAAAAAAACAACTCTTGGAAAAAAAAACCCAGTGAACTAATTGTTTCCCTTTGCTGTGCATGTGTGCTTCAATATACATAAGCAACTTGTCTGAAGACAGACACTTGGTAACAGAAACACAAGAACTTTCCAGAAAAACCCTGAAAAGTGAAAGTCACTCAGTCATGTCCAACTCTTTGGGACCCCATGGACTATATAGTCCTTGGAATTCTCCAGGCCAGAATACTGGAGTGGGTGGACTTTCCCTTTTCCAGGGGATGTTCCCAACCCAGGGATTGAACTGTGGTCTCCTGCCTTGCAGACAGATTCTTTACCAGCTGAGCTACCAGGGAAGCCCTAAGGGGACTGATAAAAGTATGAGTGAGAAGGACCCAGCCCCTGTCTCCTGCCCGCCAACCTGCCCAGCACCTTCCCCTGGGGTTTGTGAGGCTGAGCCCTGCTACCTCCATCCTATTTGCAAACAGATGAGGGCAGGGGACCTGGGACCTGGATCCATGAACACCCGAATCTCCAGTGTGGCACACAAGGTGCTTCATAACCCAGTTCCAATCCCATCCTTCAGCCTCATCTCTGGATCCTGCAGAACCCTCCCACTCAGTCTCACACCCTGCCCCTTCCATACCTGCCTTGGCCATACCTATCTACCTTCCATACCTCTTTTCTTGCCATCTTTTCTCTGCCTTTGTGTATTAGTTGCTTGGTCACATCTGGGACCTTGCAACCCCATGGACTGTAGCCCGCCAGGCTCCTCTGTGCTTGGGATTCTCCAGGCAAGAATACTAGAGTGGGTAGCCGTTCCCTTCTCCAGGGGATCTTCCCAACACAGGGATTGAACCTGGGTCTTCTGCATTACAAGCCAACTCTTTACCAACTAGTCACCAGGGAAGACCTAATCAGCTCCTAAAGTTCATTCAAGTTCCTACTCGATGTCCAGCTCCTCGGTACTCTTCACCAGACCCTTCTTCCACAGGAAGAGGCAGTCCCCACTCCCAGTGCTCCTCAGCCCTTGGTAAACATCTTAATCACACCACTCAATGCCCCTCACTGTAATTACATGTTATGTGCCTCCCTCTCCCTACTTGTCTTTGATTTCCATGACGTACAGAAACAGTTTGTTGAACTCTACAATGAATTTATTTTCTTGACAGTATATCAAAGAAAGTTGGAGCTGATGCATTGAGGCACTTTTGGATCCAAATACCAAATCGATTTTTCCAAGAGCTTTTTCAAATTCCACATGAGGGGTGGAGTCCTTAACTTCATTTTTAAATTAAGGAGCAGCTTTAAAAGCAGTAAGTCATGCTGTTGTCTTATTAGTCATCTGCAGCTCAAAATCAATCCTGTGAATCTTGGAAAATTTCACATGATATCAGCTTGTTGCTGAAACTGGGACGGGCTGAGAGGCATCCTTGGCTGAAGGTTCTGGGTGCTGCTGGTGAAGTCAGGGGCCGGAAGGGACACTCCAGGAAAGAAGAAAACAATTCTACGGTTGTAGAATTATTATTTTCACTTTCTGTTTGCTTGTTTAGACTTTCCATACTCCACAGGTATCACTTTTGTAAAAAGGAAAAGCAATACATTTTAAAAGTACAAAACAACAAGCAATTAGGTTGATGAAAACCATAAAAGCTCCATGAGAAGAAGGGGAGGAAATTTGAGACACTGACCATAGACACTTCTGCCCCTGAGACCTGCAGCTTGAGCCCTGGACAAGACGCCCGCTTGCTGTCACGCCTAAATCACAAGGTTAGACTCCTGGGGTGGGTGGGGGGTGGGGGTGGAGGCAACGAGAGAAACTCAGGAGCCCCTCCTTTGCCCAGCATCACATGCTCCTGTTCTCACTGCTCAGACAGCCACAAATGTCCCCACGGGAGCACTGAATAATCACACAAAATCACGCTGTTTGGGGTCTGGGCCCAGCTCTGGCACGTGCATCTCTAGGATCTTAGGCAAATGGCTGCTCCCAGGTTTCCTCACCTCTTTGGGGGTCATGTATCTGCCTCCCAGGACATCTGTGTCAAGGGTTATAAATTACATGGCCAGTGCATGAGCATCTGGTGTTACTGGAATTCCTGTTGGTTCTAGAAGGAGGTGGGACTGAGATGAGCAGGGTGTTTACTGGTTCACAATGTTTTGTGAGCTTAAAAATAGTCTAATCTCCACAACTGTATAGGAGACACTATTATCATTATTCAGAAGTTACAAATGATAAAACCAGGCACCAAAAAGCGAAGCACATCACCAGACTTGGAGCAGAGGGGCTGGAATCTGAACCAGGGCCACTGACAGCAGAGCCTATGGTAGTAATCCATGTTGCTGTTGTTTAGTGGTTCAGTCATGTCCAACTCTTTTGTGACCCCATGAACTATAGACCACCAGGCTGTTCATGAGATCTCCAGGCCAGAATACTGGAGTGGGTTGCCATTTTCTGCTCCAGGGAATCTTCCTGACCCAGGGATCTAACCTGCATCTTTTGTGTTGGCAGGCCGAATCTTTACCACTGAGCCACCTGGGAAGCCATGGCCGGTACTTAAACGCACACACACACATGCACACAGGCGCACACACACACACAGACATGCATACACACGTACCTCCTTTGCATCCCCCAGATTCTACACGAGCTCTGCAGTTTCAATCCTGAATTTTGTTTCTTTGAAACCTAATTGACCTAAGAAACTGCTAACAATTCATTTAATACTGTTTATATTATTTTGATTCCTTCCCATGACCATGTATTATAAGAATTAATAAAAGACATATTACTCCTCTTTGCTAGGACTGTGCTTCAAAACAAAAGTCTTAAAATTTAATGGAAATTAAAAAATCCTTTGCCAGTCACAGGTTTTGAAGCCTTATTTATCTAATGCCCTGGCTGGTGGATATTTCCAATTCACCTTGGAATCAAGCCTGGGTTTCCTGATTTCCCCACCTCCAGCCTTCAGCCTCTGCAGCCAAAGCCAACCCAGCCCCTTCCTGTGGTTTCCAGTTCAGCCTGTGGTTTCCAGCTCAGCCGCCTGGTGGAAGGAGGGGGAAAGGAGAGGAGGAGGGGGAAAGAGGAGGGAGGAGGGATGAGTAGGAGGAGTGGGGAGGGGAAAGGGGAAGGGAAAAGAAGAGGGAGGATGGTGGTGTTGGGCCCCATCCAGGGGAAGCTGGGCCTGGGCCCTTCCAGCAGGGACCCCATGCTTGCTGAAAGCAGGGTCAGGTCAAAAACCTAGATATGGAGGTCTGGGCAAAGTGAAAACACACAAAGAGGTCAAGATATGAGGGGTGGCAGGCTCACAAAAGGGCAGGTGAGTTCTGGATGACCCTACTGGGAGCACTGGGGCACGAGGCGAGCAGGCAGGGATGGGGGCCCTGAATCTCTGGCCTCAGTGCCTCCAGTAGTGTTCCATCTGCTTTCCTTCCAGGGTCCAGAGGAGTCTAAGGGGAGGGGCCCACAAGCCTGCCCCCACCCTGCCTGAACCTGGGTGCAGGCTGACTCCATGCTGCAGGCAGCTTTAATTAAGTTTCTGGAGAAACACAAACACCCTCTCATGCATTATTCCTGCAGTGCAGAAGGAGGAACGGGAGGTAGTTATATGTACCCACTTAGCAATGTCATTTTAATTTCTCAAAAACACTCCCTGACAGACCCATGCTGAGCCCTTCCCAGGGAGCCCAGCCTGGCTAATAGACCAGGTCGGGAGCAGCTGGAGCCTGTCAGATTGACATGCTGGGGGAGAATTCATTAACCAGCCATCTTCTGTCTCCTAAGATCCTAGCACTGGGATGGTGTGTATACAATGTGCTGAGTGTGAAGAGTAATCCCTATGAATCCATCACAGGCCACAGAATCCCTCCAATAGAAAGGGACCACAGCCCCCGTGGAATATTTTCTTTGCTACCTCTTCTGCAAACAGAGTATTTGTCTCTCTTCTCTGGCCACCTTCAGGTCATGATCAGGACTGGGCTTAGTCACTGCTGCTATAAATGTTTGCCTGGCTGGAGAAAACTCCCTCATATTAACCAGGAAGCAATGAATGAGAAGCCTTTCTGCTCCTGCATTAGATGCTACACAAGAATAAAGCAAACTCTGAAATACTATCTCTTTGAAATTTCAGGTGTCTAAATATTTACCAAGAGTGTGATTGACAGTCTCTCCTTCAGCACAGCCAGCATTCACTGGGTACTGGGAATAGGAACGGTGCCTATGCAGGCCCTTGGGAGGAGGGGAGGCCTTCTCCAGGGAAAACAGTGGTCCTCCTCACCCCTTAGCCACAGCTTTCCAATGGAAGTCCCAGCTCCCTGTAATCTTAGACTTTCCATCCCCCTATCCTTGACGTACCTTGGAGACAGACTCTTCAGCTACAAACTCTACTCAGAGATTGAGACTCTGCTTGCATGAGACTTTTCGGAGTTTCCCAAATGCACAGGCTGTTTCTCATGACTTGGGTCTATACTGATTGCTCCACCTGGCATGCCCTTTCCAGGAGGTCCCTATTGGTAGCTATAGGTACACTTCTAGGTCAAAGATGATGAAAAGACTTCATCTGGGATGCCAGTTTTGGAATGACCACATCCAAGCTGTGAGGTGGTTTGATGGATTTGTCGTTGGTCTAATAAGCTGTAAACGCCACCTCCTCCATGATGACTTTGGGCCTCCATCCTCCAGAGTAAATGTCTCTTCCTCCCTGACTCCCCTTGGCACCTAAGTCATTTTTCCTTTTCCACCTGTATCATGAATATATGAATAGCTTGCTCCCTTTCCCTGCTAACCCCTAGGTTCCTTAGGTAGTGACTATACCCCCTTTGTGTCCAGAGGATACAAAGTGCTGTCAAGGTGGCGGAACTGAATTTCTTTCCTGGGGGCAGCTACCTGAGAGCAGACAGCCTGGATACTCCTCATGACTGGTATATTTTGAAAGAGGGCTGGTGGATTCTGCATTCCTGCCCTGGGGAAGAAGCTTCTTCTGGGCAGGTATTGGGGCTAATAGGGACAAAAGGCAACTTTCTGGCTTGGGAGAGCTGGTGGTAGGGCCAGACAAAATAGAAAAACTCAATTAAATTGAACGTAAGTATATCCCAAATATGGTATGAGCCATGTTGTTGCTATTATTATTGTTGTTGTTGTTCAGTCGCTCAGCTGTGTCTGATTCTTTGTGACCCCATGGACTGCAGCACTCCAGGCTTCTCTGTCTTTCACCATCTCCTGGAGTTTGCTCACATTTCATGTCCATTGAGTTTGTGATGCCATCCAATCATCTCATCCTCTGTCTGGTGCTCTCTTCTCCTGCTACTTATGCTAAAAAATTGTTCATTGTTTATCTGAAATTCAGACTTAACTCAGTGTCCTGTATTTTTATTTGCTAAATTTGGCAGCTCTAGATGGGGGTGTCAGAGAGAAGCTTCTAGAGATCATCTCCACCGGTTTTCTAGACCCAATTCTGTCCACTAACCTGTGTCTGTAGGTAGAAACAACTGGGGAAGCAGTGGTGGGGTGGGGGCAAGGATGAGCCCAGTCAAGCTGACACCCTTTTGTGGTTGTTCACAGCTCCCAAGTCTCCTTGTGCTTGCAGATGAGACTGTCTGATGTTCCACCTCCAGGACCCTCCTGGGGCCAGCTTACTGTAACAGCCAGCTTCAGTGAGACCCAGGCAGGGGGAGCTGTGCATAGGCACTTCAGGAAGCCCCCAGAAGGCTTTTCAATGTGTTCAGCTATAAGCTTCAAGACAGACCAAGTCTGTCTTGTTCATCATTGGATGCCCAGTGCCTTGCACAGTCTTTGACATGAAGTAGATGCGCAATAAGCATTTACTAAATAAGTAAGAGTTTGGTGCTGCTGGGCTGTCTTCACCTATGATTATCCTTACCTCATCCACAGTGATATAAATGTGGAAAAGAGGAATTGGCTTCCAGCCTTTCCTTTATAGAAATCATCACTAATTTCCATTACCCAGCAAACTGTCCAAGTGCATTAGGCTGATTTGGATTTAAAATCAATTAGGGAATCTTCAGGGAACCCAGCTGCTAGAAAAGCAGTATAAAACTGTATCTTCTTCAGTTAATTTATTTCCATTTAAAGGGTAATTAATACTTTTCATTGATGTGAGTTTAGAAAGCAGGGAGAAGCATCAGTGAAGAGGAAGAGCCCATCCAATCTCAGGACCTCAGGAAGACTGAGTTACTACAGGGACACTGAGTTACACTGTTTTGTGGTACCTGCCTTCTCTCTTCCCTCTCTACTCACAGTTTCTGGACATCTTTCTTTTCTTCAGTTTTCTCTTTTTCCTTCTCTGCCAAAAACTCTGATGGGGGATACAGCCTAATCCTGGATTCTGAGGTGTGACCAAAAATAGCTGCTTATGGTTAAGAAGAGCCCAGAGGCCAGAAGAGTCTTCAACCCAGGGACAGCAGAAATAGGCCAATGTAATGAAGGCCTGGTTTGGGGTGGCAGTGGGGCCATAGGGGTGACATCACAAAGCAGGAGGCATGGACCTGTGACCAGTGGTGTATGAACCATAAAGGAATGGTCAGAAAGGAGTTCCAGCCTACAGATTTGGAGACTAGGGGAATGGAGAGGGTACCAGCCAGGACTTAGTTGCGAACAACAGAAACTGGCTCTGGTTCCCTAAGAAGAAACAAAATTTATTCAATATATATATTTTTAGAGCTCACTGAATCAATGAAAGGACTGGAAAATCAGTCTTAGAAAATAGGTGGGACCAAGAGAGGCTGGTCAACTGGTAGGGCAACCTGATCCCACCACTAGAATAGCCTGGTCAGGTTGAAGTCAAAGCAGCCCAATAACTGGCTACTTGTGGCACTGTCCTCCTCCACTTCTGCTGTGAATAATCTGTAGGCTTGTCTTACTCTCAGGAACCAAAATCCCTTTCAGATGATGTGAATGACCATGTCTAAGTCATGGAAGCATGCTCCACTCACTAGGGGCAAGTGTGGGAACATCTAGCCCCCTTCAGACTCACATTTATTGGAATTTTTTCCAAGGAGGATAAGGGATCAGATGGTAGGAAAGCCAGTGAGAAAGAGAGTGCAAATGATCCCTCTGGTGGCATTAAAGTGGAGAAAGCAGGAGGGACAGCAGGTTTGTTGGGTAGGACACTGAGTTCAGTGAACAGACTGAGTGTGAGACGCTCACGGGCATCCAGGTGGAGCAGTGGAGAGAGGGTGACATTGAAGATGCTGATCTGGGAACTATCTTCAAAGAGGGGACAAGCTACTGCAATAGCATCTTGCCCTGGACCACTGTGGCTTTTCCAGCCATCCTTGCATCCCACAGCTTCAGTAACTGAGATCTTCAGAGAAGCCCAGGACATGAAGGCAAGGGTCCTGCAGGAGGTGATGGTTTGGCTGAGTCCTCTTCTCCCAGAAGTCCCAGTTTCTGGCTTGAGTGTCTGATCATGAAAAATGACTAGCAAATAAAAGAAGCTCATCTGGTTGAGACTGATGACAGCTGATGGGAAATAACCTAGAAGAATTGCTCCTCCTTTTAGGGCTCCAAAACCTTCATTTCCAGGTTCAACTCAAGCAGAAAAATCTCAAGGATAGCCCAGGAGTTCTGGAATATCAGAACCCCGAAGCCTGTGCCAGGAGACTTAGGAATCATACAGTCCAACCCTTTATTTCACACAGTAGGGCCCATGGTTTAGAGGATCCCACAAACTGCAGCATCCTTTCAAGCTCTCTTTGCCTTTCACCTACACCTCCACCCCATCCTGCCAACTCTGCCACCCACCTGAGAGGAAGGGAGGCCTCGCGTAGGATGCAGCTGGGTGGGACGCCTCCTCTTCCCCTGGAGGCGGTGACATCCGTCACTCCTAGGAGATGATTAAAATGCTGCTATTGTTAAATTTTGGCGAGTAGATTCTGATATTCTCCCACGGGGCTGGTCATGAGTCACTATAGCACATCCTCAGGAAGAAACTGGCTGGACTCCCGATATGGCCAGGTCCTGCTGTGAACTTGGGACCCAGTGAACTCGGGTGTGAACTGCAGGCTCTCGTGGCTGCTCCTATCACCAGCTGGGGGCTGGACATCAAGGGGCGGCCCACTTTTGGTCTTGGCACCATAGGATGCTCAGTTCATAGAGCACAACAGCCTGGGTGAAGTCCCTGCTGCGACAATGGTGAGAGCTAAAGGAGGAAGTGGGAGGGGGGAGGTGAGCAGCAGGTGCCCGTGTGCAGGGGCTGTTCAGTAAAAGCATTTCCCTTTTTTCCTCTTAAAGTAGGTGATCCGTGAGCTGTACCTTAAAGATGACCAAGTTGCCTCCTCACTCTGAAAAGGCAGTAAAAAGACAGGAAACAAGCTTGGGGGGAATGGATATTCTCAGTTTCCGGAATTTCGGAGTCCAAACCACACCTTTTGTTTGTTTTTGTTTGTTTGGCCGTATCAGGTCTTAGTTGCAGCATGCAGGATCTTTCATTGTGCTTCACAGGCTTCTCTAGTTGTGACGCACAGTCTCGGGAGTGTGTGGGCTCAGTTGCCCCAAGGCATGTGGGATCTTATTTCCCCAGTCAGGGATCAAATCCACATCCCTTGAACTGGAAGGGGAATTCTTAACCACTGGACCACCAGAGAAGTCCCAAAGCCTTCCATTTTTGATGATTCACCTACCGAATATGGGTAGTTATGCAGGAGGAATATTGACCCAAAGTGAAGAGAAGAGGCATGAAGGATAGCAATCCAGGTTGAATTAAGAAGGTAAATGTCTTCATGGCATGGGAAGAGAATTCAGAAGTGAATAAATGAAGGAATGACCATAACCTGGTCTGGCTGCGGTATTCATTGGCTGTGCCATCGTCCGGAAAGCAAAGAAACGTGGCATTGCTCATGCTCTCCCCCTAGCTTCCTACACCTCTCTCCTGCTGCATGTCCAAGCCTCCCATCCTTTGTCATGGCTCAAACGCACATCCTCTAGTAGGAAGCCTTTCTTCCTACAGCTTCAAGCCTTTCTTACAGCTCAAAATTTCTCTTTTTCCTCTGTCCTTCCAAAGACCTCAGCTTCACTCTCACAAGGCCCTTATTTTCTTTCCAGGTCAGCTGATGGTAATTGGTGTGTATGTGTTGCCTCTGTGTGCCCTCAAGGGCCCAGGACCTAAAGCAGCCCCTTGTACAGGGTGTTAGGGATTCTTGACCCTCCAAGCACAGCAAGCACACATTTGGTCACCTAATTTTGCTCCACCCTATACCACCCTCACTCAAGATAATTCTCTGCTAATTGAAAATTAGCACTCAGTCATGTCCCACTCTTTGCATCCCCATGGACTCTAGCCCACCAGGCTCCGCTGTCCTTGGGGGTTCTCCAGACAAGAATACTGGAGTGGGTTGCCATTCCCTTCTCCAGGGGATCTTCCCGACTCAGAGATCAAACCTGGGTCTCCTGCACTGGAAGCAAATTCTTTACCATCTGAGTCACCAGGGAAGCCCTTCTCTGCTAAACCTGCTTGTTATAAAAAATAATAAAATTTTTCTTTTAGGAGATAATCCACAGCATTAAAACTCCAATAACCTTCAGGGTCATCTACAGAAAAAGTCTTCTTCAAACGAGAACTTCAAAAGGACTGATAAAAGCAATTAAAAATAATGGAATTGTATACTCCACTTACTTCTGAAGGTTCATTTCACTGCACTTCATTTTCTACTTTATTTTTACTAGGACCCAAGTACACAGGGAAAAACCCAAATTTTTGTTTGATAGAAGGAGACACTGAAAACAATAAAATAAGCGCTTTTCAAAAAAGTAAGCTTTGGGCACCTGGATGCTAAGTAATGTTTTTTCCTATCTGTACAGGTATTAAACTCATTCTTCCTGAACCTATTTTCACAACTGAAACAGAAGCTATAAATAAAAATTTCTATAGAATTTAAAAAAAATATTTTTCTGCTAAAGAATGTGGCTTGTATATTGGCAGTATATGGAGTTAGTATGTTTTCAGCTACAAAAAGTAGAAGACTCCAACTCAAATTGGCTTAAGAAATAGGATATTTCTGCCCTGATCTTTAAGATTTCTTTCCTTCTACTAGACTTGGGCTTCTGCATCTCTTCCCTTTCTAGTTGCTTTAGGTGTAAAGTAAGGTCATTTATTTGATTTTTTTCTTGTTTCCTGAGGTGAGCTTGTATTGCTATGAACTTTCCCCTTAGCACTGCTTTCACAGTGTCCCATAGGTTTTGGGCTGTTGTGTTTTCATTTTCATTCGTTTCCATGCATAACTGAATTTCATTTTTGATTTCTTCTGTGATTTGTTGGTTATTCAGCAGTGTGTTGTTGAGCCTCCATATGTTGGAAGTTTTGAAAAGTTTTCTCCTGTAGTTGATATCTAATCTCACTGCATTGTGGTCAGAAAAGATGCTTGGGATGATTTCAATATTTTTGAATTTATCAAGGTTAGATTTATGGCCCAGGATGTGATCTATCCTGGAGAACATCCCGTGTGTGCTTGAGAAAAAGGTGAAAATTCCTTGTTTTGGGGTGGAATGACCTATAGATATCAATTAGGTCTAGTTGGTCTATTGTATCATTTAAAGTTTGAATTTCCTTGTTACTTTTCTGTCTAGTTGATCTGTCCATTGGTGTGAGTGGTGTATTAAAGTCTCCCACTATTACTGTGTTGTTGTTGATTTCCCCTTTCATACTAGTTAGCATTTGCCTTACATATTGTGGAGCTCCTATGTTAGGTGCATAAATATTTATAATTGTTATTTCTTCTTCCTCGATTGATCCTTTGATCATTATGTAATGTCCATCTTTATCTCTTTTCACTGCCTTTATTTTAAAGTCTACTTTATCTGATATGAGTATTGCCACTCCTGCTTTCTTTTGGTCTTTATTTGCATGGAATATCTTTTTCCAGCCTTTAACTTTCAGTCTATGTGTGTCCCTAGGTATGAGGTGGGTCTCTTGTAGACAACATATATAGGGGTCTTGTTCTGTATCCAATCGGCCAATCTTTGTCTTTTGGTTGGGGCATTCAGCCCGTTTACATTTAAGGTAATTATTGATAAGTATGATCCCGCTGCCATTTATTTTATTGTTTTGGGTTCCAGATTATCTATCCCATCCGTGTTTCCTATCTAGGCAATTTCCTTTAGCATTCGTTGGAGGGCTGGTTTGGTGCTGCTGAATTCTCTCAGTTTCTGCTTGTCTGAGAAAATTTTGAATTCTCCTTCAAATTTGAATGAGATCCTTGCTGGGTACAGTAGTCGGGGTTGTAGATTGTTTTCTCCCATGACTTTAAGTATGTTTTGCCATTCCTTTCTGGCCTCAAGCGTTTCTATTGAGAGATCAGCTGTTATCCTTATGGGATTCCCCTTGTGAGTTATTTTTTGCTTCTCCCTTGCTGCTTTTAATATTTGGTCTTTGTATTTAATATTTGCTAATTTGATGCAAGGATTCTTCAATATTCGTAAATCGATCAATGTAATACACCACATTAACAAATTGAAGAATAAAAATCACATGATTATCTCAATAGATGCAGAGAAAGTCTTTGACAAAATTCAACATCCATTTATGATAAAAACCCTCCAAAAAGTAGGAATAGAAGGAACATACCTCAACATAATAAAAGCTATATATGACAAACCCACAGCAAACATTATCCTCAATGGTGAAAAGCTGGAAGCATTCCCCCTGAAATCAGGAACAAGACAAGGGTGCCCACTCTCACCACTACTTTTCAACATAGTTTTGGAAGTCTTGGCCACAGCAATCAGAGCAGATAAAGAAATCAAAGGAATCCAGATTGGAAAAGAAGAAGTAAAACTCTCTCTGTTTGCAGATGACATGATCCTCTGTATTGAAAACCCTAAAGACTCTACGAGAAAATTACTAGAGCTAATCAGTGAATATAGCAAAGTTTCAGGATACAAAATCAACACACAGAAATCCCTGGCATTCCTATACACTAACAGTGAGAAATCAGAAAGAGAAATTAAGGAAACAATCCCATTCACCATCGAAACAAAAAGAATAAAATACTTAGGAGTATTTCTACCTAAAGAATCAAAAGACTTGTATATAGAAAACTATAGAACACTGATGAAAGAAATCAAGGAGGACACAAACAGATGGAGAAATGTACCGTGCTCATGGATTGGAAGAATCAATATAGTGAAAATGAGTATACTACCTAAAGCAATCTATAGATTCAATGCAATTCCTATCAAGCTACCAGAGGTCTTCTTCAAAGAATTAGAACAAATAATTTCTCAATTTGTATGGAAATACAAAAAACCTCGTATAGCCAAAGCAATCTTGAGAAAGAAGAATGGAACTGGCGGAATCAACCTACCTGACTTTAGACTATACTACAAATCCACAGTCATTAAGACAGTATGGTACTGGCACAAAGACAGAAATATAGATCAATGGAACAGAATAGAAAGCCCAGAGATAAATCCACGCATCTATGGACACCTTATCTTTGACAAAGGAGGCAAGAATATACAATGGAGAAAAGACAACCTCTTTAACAAGTGGGGCTGGGAAAACTGGACAGCCACTTGTAAAAGAATGAAACTAGATCACTTTCTAACACCATACACAAAGATAAACTCAAAATGGATCAAAGATCTAAGCATAAGATCAGAAACTATAAAACTCCTAGAGGATAACATAGGCAAAACACTCTCTGCCATAACCCAAAGCGGGATACTCCATGACCCACCTCCCAGAATATTGGAAATAAAAACACGAATAAACAAATGGGACCTAATTAAAATTAAAAGCTTTTGCACAACAAAGGAAACTATAAGCAAGGTGAAAAGACAGCCTTCAGAATGGGAGAAAATAATAGCCAATGAAGCAACAGACAAACAATTAATCTCAAAAATTTACAAACAACTCCTGCAGCTCCATTCTAGAAAAATAAACAACCCAATTAAAAAGTGGGCCAAAGAACTTAACAGACATTTCTCCAAAGAAGATATAAAAATGGCTAACAAACACATGAAAAGATGCTCAACATCACTCATTATCAGAGAAATGCAAATCAAAACCACAATGAGGTACCACTTTACACCAGTCAGAATGGCTGCCATCCAAAAGTCTACAAGCAATAAATGCTGGAGAGGATGTGGAGAAAAGGGAACCCTCTTACACTGTTGGTGGGATTGCAAACTAGTACAGCCACTATGGAAAACAGTGTGGAGGTTCCTTAAAAAGCTGCAAATAGACCTGCCATATGACCCAGCAATCCCACTGCTGGGCATATACACCGAGGAAACCAGAATTGAAAGAGCCACGTGTACCCCAGTGTTCATCGCTGCATTGTTTACAATAGCCAAGACATGGAGGCAACCTAGATGCCCATCAACTGACGAATGGATAAGAAAGCTGTGTTACATATACACAATGGAATATTACTCAGCATTAAAAAAAAATTCATTTGAAGCAACTCTACTCAGATGGACGAAACTGGAGCCCATTATCCAGAGTGAAGTAAACCAGAAGCAAAAACAACAATACAGTATATTAACGCATATATATGGAATTTAGAAAGACGGTAACGAGAACTCAACATGCGAGACAGCAAAAGGAACGCAGATGTATAGAATAGACTCGTGGACTTTGGGGATGAGGGTAGGGGTGGGATGATATGGGAGAAGGGTATTGAAGCATGTTAATTGTCATGTGTCTAATCAATCGCCAGCCCAGGATTGATGCTCGGGGCTGGTGCAGCGAGATTTCCCGGGGGGGCATCGAGGCGGGAGGGAGGTTCCAGAGGGGAAGCATATGTAAACCCATGGTGATATCATGACAATGTATGGCAAAAACAATAAAAAAAAAAAAAAGAAATAGGATAGTTATCATTTCCTCTAACTGCAAGTTCAGAGGAAGGGGAAGCCCAAGCTTGGATCAACCAGCAGCTCAATAAAGCAGCAAGTATTCAATTTGTTTTGTTCTTCTGCTCTGCAGTTTTCAGTTTCGGCTGGATCCAAGACTGCCTTGCTCAGTGGCTGAGGCAGCCCCAGGTATAGCATTCAGAAACAAAGATATTGAGAGAATTGACAGAAGCTATCTCTTCCTTGTACTTTTCTTTTCAGAAGCAAGAAAAGTTCTCCCAGCAGACTCCTGGCAGACTTCCGGACAATGATTTTACTGTACTTGTGTGTGTGTGTGCGTGCTAAATCGCTTCAGTCATGCCTGGACTATTTGTGATCCCATGGACTGTAGCCTGCCAGGCCCTTCTATCCATGGGATTCTCCAGGCAAGAATACTGCAGTGGGTAGACACCTCCTTCTCTAAGGGAGCTTCACAGCCCAGGAATCGAACCCATGTCTCTTTCATCTCCTACATTGGCAGGTGGGTTCTTTACCACTAGAGTCACCTGGGAAGCCCTACATGAGCGTATGCCTATTCCTAAAGCAATGTCTGGTTTAAACCAGTCCTGCTGGGGACCACCACCCTGGTCACCACAAAGAGGCAACAGTCATTTTCCAAGCTCCTTTACTGAAACACATGCCATGTCTCCACCCAGAAACCAAACTTTTACTAGCCCATGAAAATAAAAGTCTTTAAAAGAATAAAAACCAGAAATTTCGAAAAAGTTGGTCTGCATTTTCTCTTGACTGATGATAAACTGTCTCTCTCTCCCAGGGAGTCACCTTGCTTTCCAGAAAAATAATGGTTCCTGAAAACTGTGAAATATGAATTTGCTATCCTAATATTATTTTAAAAGCTACAGAGCAGCTTGCCATTGAGAAATATTCAGTGAAAAGTTTTTTAATGAAAAATTATCAGAATTCTAGGATAAATGATGGGTGGAATATACAGATTGCTCCTCTCCATCTCCAAACATCACTTGAAAAATCACAAGTTAAACAAAGGCATAACCTCATAAGGACAAAGAGGGTGAATCAACAACAATATTTCAGAGTCTGGAAACCTGATAAGTGGTATTGGGCATAGCAGACCCTAGGAAGCTGAATTATAAAGCAGCCTATGGGAGGCCAAGAGATATTTTGAATTTATATCAAAGAACTCTCAAAAGGCTTAAGAACTGGTGACTCCTGGTACCACTGGAGGTGGGGGTAACAGAGCTAAAATGTAAGGATTGGTTAAAACCTGTATAAGGGATGGTTAGATCCCTTATGGTTGGATTCCTCTGTTTCACATAGTAGGGACTGATTCTTAATAAATGATAAAGGGGAGAGTCTGCATTGAAGGTCCATACTAAGGACAGAGGTATCATATAGAAAACAGAGCTGTTAAATGGATGCTTACATGCATGCAATCTGTTGAGATCATCAGCTCTCTTTTCCTACCCAGTATCTTGAAAGCTGGAAATTTGATTACATGGTCCAGGCAGGAGAAGAGTATTATTCACTAGGGAAACTGACTAGCTCAGGAGAAAAGATAAGGAGATATTGACATTAGTGATCTCTATCCAGATCACTGTGCACTGAAAATCACAGTGGACAGGGCCCTTGCCCCATGAAGCTTCCAATCTGCTGTTAAGGCCCCACTTTTATGTATATATAAACAGCAGTGATCACCAGACATGGGCGGAAAGTCTTTAATATAAAAGAGGCCAGAACAAATGGAAAGAAAAAAGAAACTTGGATGGCAGAAACTATGCAAAGAGAATAAAACTTTAAAGAATCTATCATAATAACCTTGCAGAGATAAGACATTGCATTCTGTGAAAAAGAATATTGTGAGAACAGGATAAAACCCATTGCAAATTTAAAATATGAAAACAGAAATGATAAACTCAATAGAAAGATTAGAAAATTAAGGTGAAAAAATATCCCAAAAGGTAGAGTAAAAAAACAAAGCATGAAAAATAAGGAAGAAATTCTTAAGAAAAAAGTTGAGGAAAAACTGTGGAGATTCAATGTCTAAATAAAAGGAGTTCCAGAAAGAAAATGGAGGAGAAGAAACCATCATATAAACAGTTTAAGAAATTTTCCTAGAAATGGAAACATGTAAATTATCATATGTGAAATGAATCACCAGCCCAGGTTTGATGCATGACACAGGGTGCTCAGGGCTGGTGCACTGGGATGACCCAGAGGGATGGAATCGGGAGGGAGGTGGGAGGGGGGTTCTGGAAGGGGAACACATGTATACGCATGGCGGATTCATGTCAATGTATGGCAAAACCAACATGATAATGTAAAGAAAAAATAAATAAATAAATTTAATTTTTTAAAAAAAGAAATTTTCCTAGAAATGAAAGAAATTTCTAAATGAAAAATGCCCAGTAAAGTGGGTATTTAATCTCTCTCTGGATGTGTACATTGTCTCTCCATTCGGACTGGTATGTTGCTGTAGTTCAGTCTCTCAGTCATATCTGGCTCTTTGGGACTCCATGGACTGCAGCACGCCCCACTTCCCTGTCCTTCACTGTCTCCTGGAGCTTGCTCAGACTCATGTCCATTGAATCAGTGATGTCATTCAACCATTTTGTCCTCTGTCATCCCCTTCTCCTCCTCCCTTCTGTCTTTCCCAGGACCAGGGTCTTTTCTAATGAGTCAGCTCTTCACAGCAGGTGGCCAAAGTACTGGAACTTGAGCTTCAGCATAAGTCCTTCCAATGAATATTCCTTTAGGATGGACTGGTTGGATCTCCTTGCAGTCCAAGGGACTCTCAAGAGTCTTCTCCAACACCACAGTTCAAAAACATCAATTCTTCAGCACTCAGCCTTCTTTACAGTCCAATTCTCACATCCACACATGACTACTAGAAAAACCATAGCTTTGACTATACAGACCTTTATCGGCAAAGTAATGTCTCTGCTTTTTAATATGTTGTCTAGGTTTGACATAGCTTTTCTTCCAAGGAGCAAGCGTCTTTTAACTTCATGGCTACAGTCACCATAGCAGTGATTTTGGAAGCCAAGAAAATAAAGTCTGTTACTGTTTCCATTGTTTCTCCATCTATTTGCCATGAAGTGATGGGACTGGATGCCATGATCTTAGTTTTTTGAAAGTTGAGTTTTAATCCTTTAATTCATTATATAAGACTCAGCTAAGGATCCCATCCTCCAGGAATCCTTCCTGACTATACTTCCACCCTGGGAGGATGAAGGGCCACCCTTCTGGCCTTCCACTCCTTCTTCTAGTGATGGATTGCATCTGTTTGGCCTTGAGAATAGGGAAGTAATACACATTGGACCCCAGTGGCACAGTGTTAAAGAATCCTCCTGTCAATGCAGGAGATGCAGTTTTGATCAGGAAGTTGGGAAGTTTGATCAGTTGGGTCAGGAAGATCCCCTGGAGTTGGAAATGACAACACACTCCAGTATTCTTGCCTGGAAAATTCAATGGATGGCTATAGTCCTTGGGATCACAAAGAGTTAGACAGGACTGAACTTCTAAGCATGCATGCACATAAGTGGACCAACCAAAACATCCCACATTCCCCCAAGTAAGCCAGTCAGAATCCTCCCCTGGAGTTTTTCTAACTGTAACTGGTAGAGGATAGTCCCTTAATTCCCTAAAAGTGAGTTTCTAGGGACCAGGTTCCCAAATAGTGGGGATAATGTCATTTGAAAGAAGTAAATCAACATCCAGAGAGAAGCAGAAATGAGAGATGTAAATAGAGACAGAAAATAGCATTTACCGTTAGCTGCAGCAGGGGAAAAAAAAAAGCTGTTTTTGGTGTAAATGTTTTTAAAGATAATAAAGTAGACATGACTAAGAGACATTTTCAGCAAATGCATACTGAATTTGAAACGTTTCCTGTCAGTATTTAAACAGGATCAATGAAATTAGTCCCTTGAAATCAAAATTAAATATTCAGCTGAAAGTTTAAACTATTTTTAATAGTATCTGGCCAGTAACTTGGGTTAACTATAAAACGGTTTGGATTTTTTGCAAACATACACACAAATATTTTAGATGAATGATGGTAAAAAAATTTTTCACTGTTTAAATTATGAAGAAAAAAGATACCAATTGTAAGAGAGCTTCAGTAAAGCTGCCACACCATCGTTCATAGAATTTAGACTTTTTAGTAACATCAAAAATTAATTGATTCAATATTTTAAAATTGCAGGTCCTTTCCTTTAGCTTTGGATGAGTCACATAATATAAAGGATTCTACTCAATATCTATATATAATTTATCAAAAAAGATGTCCAAATTTATGAAGAAATGTCTATTTATGTCCAACAAAACTGAACTCTTGGCATAGACATTTTTGGATCATTGTTATCTGTCAAATAAGAATTTCCATTAGAAATGAAAAAATACTTTCTATTATGCTGGATAGTACTTCAACTACATTAGAATTAAAAAATCCAGGTTTTATTAGAATTCCAAAGTAAGAGGTTGATGTTTTCCTTTGTGAAAGTATTTTTTTTTCTCAACTTTTTAAGAAGAATTATGTAAAGTGTCAAGGATATAATTGTTTTAATCATTCAGTATATATATATATATAAACTATTGCCAGTTTATAGAAATGCTGAAAACAAAGGCAATAAGCTTAGTAATCTTGGTTTTTTTTTTTTAACCAATGCTGTAGGTTCAGTGGAAATTTCTTTTTACAAAGACTTGTTCTAATTCAAGGTTATCTTGAAATGAGAATGTGTGTGTGTGTTAGTCGTTCATTCACGTCTGACTCTTTGCGACCCTAAAGAAGCCTGCCAGACTTCTCTGACCATGGGATTTTCCAGGCAAGAATACTGGAGTGGGTTGCCATTTCCTTCTCCAAGAAATGAGAATATTGCTTGCTAAATACTAAATAATCACAGACAAAATGCTACCATATCATACTGGACATGAATGAACAAAATTTGAAGTTCCCAGGATAGAAAAGCATTTTTTTTTTTTTGGTGACCTAGCTAAACAAGTATGAGAGTTTATGATGAAACTGAAGCTATTTATAATAAAAATTCAACCATAGTATTTTGTATATTTTCTAACATGAATTGATATGCAGAAGATTTTAATTGTAATAGCATCTTTTAAATTTGCTGCTAAGCTCAGTTCCAGAAAAAATAAACAACCCAATTAAAAAATGGGCCAAAGAACTAAACAGACATTTCTCCAAAGAAGACATACAAATGGCTAACAAACACATGAAAAGATGCTCAACATCATTCATTATCAGAGAAATGCAAATCAAAACCACAATGAGGTACCATCTCCCGCCAGTCAGAATGGCTGCTATCAAAAAGGCTACAAACAATAAATGCTGGAGAGGGTGTGGAGAAAAGGGAACCCTCTTACACTGTTGGTGGGAATGCAAACTAGTACAGCGACTATGGATAACAGTTTGGAGATTCCTTAAAAAACTGGAAATAGAACTGCCATATGACCCAGCAATCCCACTGCTGGGCATACACACTGAGGAAACCAGAATTGAAAGAGACACGTGCACCCCAATATTCATTGCAGCACTGTTTACAATAGCCAGGACATGGAAGCAACCTAGATGTCCATTGGCAGATGAATGGATAAGAAAGCTGTGGTACATATACACAATGGAATATTACTTAGCCATTAAAAAGAATACATTTGAATCAATTCTAATGAGGTGCATGAAACTGGAGCCTATTATACAGAGCGAAGTAGTCAGAAAGAATAACATTAATACAGTATATTAACACATATATATGGAATTTAGAAAGATGGTAACGATGACCCTATATGCGAGACAGCAAAAGAGACACAGATGTAAAGAACAGACTTTTGGACTCTGTGGGAGAAGGCGAGGGTGGGATGATTTGAGAGAATAGCATTGAAACGTGTATATTATCGTATATGAAACAGATCGCCAGTCCAAGTTCTATGCATGAGACAGGGTGCTCAGGGCCAGTGCACTGGGATGACCCTGAGAGGTGGGATGGGGAGGGAGGTGGGAGAGGGGTTCAGGAACACATGTACACCCATGGCTGATTCATGTCAATGTATGGCAAAACCACTACAGTATTGTAAAGTAATTATCCTCCAATTAAAATAAATTTAAAAAAATTTGCTGCTAAAATACGGGAAAATTTGAAGAATGCTTTGTTGATATCAGCAAGTTGAGAAATGCTTTTCAATTTATGCCATGTCTTTGAACTGTATGCTTATGATACTTAGTTGACTCAAGAGTTAGTTAAGTTACTGAATTTGAACAGAAATAGTATTGAAACTAATATGCTTTCGTGTCTCAAAGTTAAGTTGACTCTTCTGAAAAAGATGAAGCAGTTTTGGTAACATGAATATAAATAGTAAAGAAAAATGACTTTTTGGTATTCTATTCAGTTACCAGAAAACTTTTAAGTTGTTTGAAACAAGTTGAACATGTGAATTTACTTATCTGTAAATTTATGTAAATTACAGATAAAATATTTTCAGTGAAAATTAAGTGCCCACATTAAGACATACTTTAAAAAACACACTCATGACTTGTTTTTTACAAAAAGATGTAAAATATCTCATTAATAATTTTATATTGAGTACATGCTGATTGGATATATTGTGTTAAATATATTATTAAAATTAATCTCATCTGTTTTTTTTCTTTAATGTGGTAACCAGAAAATTTAAACTTACATCTGTGTTTCATGTTCTATTTCTTTTGGCAAAAAATTACACATTCCTTCATCAGGATTTGTGTTTTAAAAGAAACAGTATATATTCCTACATGTTGTATGCCAGAGATTGTTAAAGGCTTTACAAACACCTAGCCTCAAAACAACTCTGTGAGCTAAGTTTACTAATTAGGAAAAAGAGGCTCAGAGATAAGTAGTTTGCTCACAGTCACACACCTAGTAAGTAGTATGTGAAAGTTAGTTGCTCAGTCGGGTCCGACTCTTTGAGACCCTGTGAACTGTAGCCTGCCAGGCTCCTCTGTCCATGGAATTCTCTAGGCAAGAATATTGGAGTGGGTAGCCTTTCCCTTCTCCAGGGGATCTTCCCGACCAAGGGATTGAATCCTGGTCTTTTGCATTGCAAGCGGATTCTTTAGCAATGAACCACAAGAAGTAAGTAGTATATACAGACTTTATAATCAAGGTCTGTCACATCCTCAAACCGGAGCCCTTAATCACAACTGAAGCACCTACCATATGTCCAATATCAGTGTTTCTATGCAGGAATCCTTTCCCTGCCTTTTTAGGAAATTTACATTTCCAATCCTGAATACCAAGAAAAATCAGTCAAGAAATTGAAGGAAAGGATTATAATTCTTCTGTGACAATTAAAGATTAATAGAGACATTAGTTGTCAAAGGTATCCACTGACATCAAATCAAAGGCAAGAGCAGGAAACACTGACCTGTGGAGTTGAAGGCTAAGGTTGGCACTTCTTGGAACTGAGACAGGAGCCCGTAGAAGAGATATTATCACAGTCTCACTGGTCAGCATTGCTTGTTATAAATGTGTGTTTCTGGACACATCTGCTGCTAATGATGACTCATTGCTCCAAACACAATAAATATTAATGTTTCTATGTCTATTAAGCATTAATATAAACTATGTATAGTAAGTATTAATATAAATTTGTTTTGGAAGCAAAAAAATACCTTAATTTGGCAATTTCCACACAGATTCTGTGAGGTGCTATTATTCTTGCTAGGAGACCTAGCACTATTCAAATACTACCCCATGATATTCACTGGTGTTCCTCAGTGTTTGAATATTTGCTATAAGCAATACTTCTTTAAAATTTTACCAAAGTATATGTGATTTATATATGTATATATATATATATATATATACATATATATATAATCAAATACAAGTATTTTACAAAGGCTACCAAATTTAATATTTATTTATTAAACAGAAGTTTTAGATATCCATCATAATGAATAAAAAGTATGGAGAATATTGCGAAGTATTTTTACAACAATTTATGATTTCGGTAATTCCTATGGGGCCCCAGAAATTCAAAATTTTCATTCCCAATTTGGAAATAGCAATAGAACCCAAGGTATCTTAGGCCTATAAGACTGTTGAAAGAAAGGAAAATAAAGTGATGGTTAGGATCCAGAACACTGGGATCTTTCTGTCATGGAAGTAAGAGGGAAGCAGGAGAGAACTGGATACAAAGACAAATAAATATTTAGCTGTGGAATAAGCCAGACAGAGAAAGACAAATACCTCCTGGTATAACTTACATGTGGAATCCAAAGTCAAATCCATAGAAACAGAGAGTGGAAAAATGGTTGCCAGGGGCTGTGGGGTGGAGGAAACAGGAAAAGATGGGTCAAAGGGTCCAAACTTCCAGCTAGGAGGTGAGTAAGCTCTAATGTACAACATGGGGATTATTGTTGTCAGCTCTGTATTATATAAGTGAAATTTGCTGGAAGAGTAGAATTTGTGTTCACACACACACACACACACACACACACACACAAGATAAATATGTGAGGTGACAAATGTGTTAATTAACTAAATGAGGGGAATCCTGTCACAATGTTTGTTTATCAAATCATCATCATGTACATTTTTACTCTTCTACAATTTTGTGGTCAGTTATACCTCAGTAAGGCTGATAAATGCTTATTCAATAGTAAAACCTGCCTTGCCCTTCTGAAAAAAAAAAATCTGTAACTCTGGTTAGGAAGTTTTGGTGTTTCCATGGAATGGTCTCTGTTTTCCACTGAAGTAAAGGTAGGGGTCATTTGTTGGGAGAGAGGCAGGAAGTGGCAGCAGAGGGTTCTTAGCTTTGTAAAGGTTTAAACTGCCCTTGAGGGGGATGAGCATTGTCTTGGGGATACCTAGAAAGGGGTTTGTGGATGCCTTCCTCAGCTGAAGCCCCCAGCACTCACTAGAGAAGGGAGGCAAGGCAGGCTCCCAGTGCTCCAGACCCCAGAGGTTTTCTCTGTAGACACAGAGCTGCCCACAAGAGCACACACGCACACACACACTCCCGTACACACACCCAGAACTGCTGAACTGCTCTGCGATGCCCCCCGACAGTGGTGCGAGCTGTCACAGAGTGGGAGGCCCGCATTACCGAGAATACCCGGCAAGAAGTCACCACAAACAGTATGTGAGGGAGCGGGAGGGGGAGACAGTCTAGGAAAGAGGGCACTTTAGACAACTGGGTCTAGAGCCAGAAACTACTGCCTTTGCAACCCCTCTCTTCACCCTACATTTTACCACTTTCCGACAAAACCATGCTTGTCAGCTTTCGGAGGAACCCAAATTCGGCCCCTTCTTCTCAATGAACTAAGAGTCAGATGACCTGGTTTCGAACCTCCGCTGGGCCACTAGCTCAGTAAGTGATGCTTGGCTTCTCTGGGGTCCAGCATTCCAGGCATCCGATGTGCTGGTGAGTGAGGCTTGGGGGCAGGACATTGTTTTGCTTGTCTCTAGGCCTATGTTGGCTTTTTATTGCAAGGAACAGAGACCCACACAGGTTACCTCAATTGATGAAGGCTGTTGCAGGAGTGTGGTAGCAATGAGGAAGGCAAGAGTCACAGAGGAACCCAGACATGGCCACAGCTGGATCTGTGGAGCCTGGCACAGAGCTCTGCACCTGGGGGCACGTGCAGAGTCCAGGAAGCCCATTGTGGGTTAACTGTCTACCTGCAGCAGCTCGGGTGCTCCACTCATACCTGTGCTGGCTTCTGTCTCTCTGCTTCTCCTTGGATGCCTGCTTGCTTCTGCCCCTCATGGACCATTCAGAGAAAATCCATTTGGCTCAGCTAATCACTCATCTACCTTGTTTGGATTAACGTTTTGGGCTAAGCTGCCTCATAGAACAGCTCCTCAACCCACAATCTGCTGCCCTCAGGCATCAGCCATGACAGAATGTGGCCCCTGGAGCTAAGTCTCCTCCCCCACAGCATCTGTGAGACCGCAGGCACCCTGTTCCCCAGGGTTCCTAGGGTTCCCCAGGGTGCCACTTAAGGAGGTTAACTTCCCCCAACCCCATCCTCCACTTCCTAGCAACATTTAACTGTGTATCTGCTGGTGCCAGACTTGGAATGGGCTGGTTCACATCACCGCACGTGGTTCTCTCCACAACTCCCCAAGTTAGAGTCCCTTCATTTCAGAGACAGGAGCTGAGACCCTGTTAGTAAAGGTCACCAGGATGTGAGTGGCAGAACGAGAATTAAAACATTAAAGCATAGTCCTATGTAATTCTAAGACCTATTTTCTTTCTCTTCTGTTGTCCATATTTTCGTTTGCAATCTTTCTAGTCAATTTCTCTGTGAGAGTCTACCTCCCAAAGAATACAGTCATTTATTCAAGAGAAGGGCAGCAGGGCATGATTCTGACAGGAGCCATGCCGATCGACTGCCTTCCCCAGGCAGAAGGGCAAGGGCTCGCCAGCCAGCCCTCCCTCCTGGCCCGGCATCAAGAGAGGCCACAGCAGCAACACTACCACACATGCCCTCAGTGCATCCTCCCCAGGCCAGCTGGGGTAGCAGAGGAGCAGTCTGGAAATCAATTAAAACAGACCAATTATTCTCAGACTGTAGTTTAAACCATATTAGAAAAATTCCCTATAAATAAAATTGGGTAGCAGCCCTGGCAAACCAGTACTAGTAATTAAATCAATTGATGGTGGTAATTATTTTTTCATAAAACTTGGTTACTTCCCACCTCCAATAAATCTACCCATGATAATTCTGCAATATATATTCATTGCACACAAAACCAGGAGTCATTATCAAGTGTGCTATGAAGATGCACTGAGTTTCATGCCTTCACCAAAGATTTTGAATGGTGCATGGTTTCCTGCACCCCATGAGCCATCACCCAGGCCTCACAGACACCAGGATGGCTCTTTGGCTGGGGTCTGAAGTTGCAGCATGGGATAATGCAAACCTTCCAACACTTCTGGTTTTTGCTAAGAAACTGCTTAGTATCAGGGAAGGACAGCCTAACAAGATGGCGGCAGGGATTACCGTGGAGACCATTAAAGGAGTTAGACAAATCAAGCACACTCCTTTTGCTTCCCCTGGCCCTCCAAGCCAGGTTCCCCTGACTCCAGATCAGCACTCTGTCCAGATTTGAGGGTCAGATGAGGTCCCCAAGGCAACAGGTGTTTGAGACCTAAGAGCTGCTGACCACATGAGAAAGGAAGACAGTTTCTTTTCCTCTCTCTCTCCAAATGGGAACCATTGGGACTTTGGCTCCTAGAACAGCTGCCCAGCTGCCTCATTTTCTGCTTGGATATAATTGCAGTGTGTGAACTTCACACTCTTGTGCTTCCCTTCTCCATCTGTGCTTGAATTGGCAATTCAAAGGAGCAGTCCCCCTTCCTAACTGGAAGCCAGAAAGGTCCTTTCTTTGTAGTCCTTGGGGAGCCCAGCTGATTACCTGGGGTCAGAAGAGGACTGAAAGGATCCCCAAAGGCCCCATCAGACTCTCCTAGAGCTGCCAGAGAATCACACTGATGTTTGTCAGGTTGGAGGAGGAGGAGGGCAGGAGCAGACATTTCCATATTTATTATTTAGCATCAGTTTAAAAGGTTGACAAGTCCCAAACATAGACACATCATATTGACTCCCAAAACCCAAGGAGGCTCTGTTATGTCTGTTCAAGTGTGAGTTAGTACGGTCAACTGTGCCACCTCAGGCCATTTCCACTCAAGAGCTGAATGCTTATTCTCTCAGAGGAAGTTCTCCTGGTCTTTGGTCTTATTCTGAAGCAATCCCTTATCCCTAAAGACACTCACTGTCACCTCCTTCATCTCCTGGGCCAGGGGAACACAGCATTATTTGAAGTAGGATACAGGGAGTGTTTCTTCCCATATGACACCCCGATTCTAGTGGTCACCCTCGGGCCTTTCTCTGTAACAGTGTGGTGACTTACAGTGACCCTACCTACTCAAGGGAAAAATCCACACAGCTGTATCCCTAACTGCTCTCCATTTAATTGTTCCACTTATGGAATTTTTACAAGATCAGATATAATAATAAAAGAAGCCGTAATGAAACAAGGGCAGAAATTGAAGGTGATTGGGGATGAGATTATTTTGATTGAAAACAGGTTAGGAGGACCTACTGTAGTTGTGCATGAAACAAGATAGTAATAGAGTTCTGCTTATTTAATAAAAGGCATGTAAGATGGTCAAGGAAGAGAAGTGTCACTTGAGACAAAATTCATCAAAATGTTCAGATTCGGTATATGATCCATATCTTGTCAATTACTCCATATGGAGTGTTTTAAAGGCTAATGTCCACTGTTTTCCATAGAGATATCCATTTTATTGAACACAATTTGTTAAAAAAGACTTTTCTTTTCCCCACTGAACTGCCTTTACTCCTTTGCAGACTATCAGGTAATCATATACATGTGGTTTTCTTTGTTTTCTCTGAATTCTCTATTTTTTTCCATTGATTTCCATGCATAACTTTTCACAAATTTGACACTGTCTTCATTATAATGGTTTATGGTTGGTTTTTCAATTGATGGTGTAAAAAGCCCTCTAACTTAAAAAAAATTGATTTGGTTTTTCTAGGTCCTTTGTATTTCCAAATAAATTCTAGAATCAGCTTGCCAATTTGTATTTTTAAAAAGTTCACTTGAATTTCTATTTGTTGCTGTTGTTCAGTTGCTCAGTCATGTCTGACTCCTTGCGACCCCATGGACTGCTGCTCCCTAGGCTTCCCAGTCCTTCACCATCTTCCCAAGCTTGCTCAGCCTCACATCCATCAAGTCAGTGATGCCATCCAACCATCTCATCCTCTGTCATCCTCTTCTCCTTCTGCCTTTTATCTTTCCCAGCATCAGGGTCTTTTCTAAGGAGTCGGCTTTTCGCATCAGATAGCCCAAGTATTGAAGCTTCAGCTTTAGCATCAGTCCTTCCAATGAATATTCAGGATTGATTTCCTTTAGGAGAAGGGAATGGCAAGCCACTTCAGCATTCTTGCCTTTAGAACTCCATGAACAATGTGAATTTTGATTAACATTGTGATAAGTCTGTTTCAGGGAGAACAGCCATCTTAACAACATTGAGTCTTCTAATTCTTGAACATGGTTTGCCTCTCCATCTCTCCGTTTATTTAGTCTTCAATTTCTCTCAACAATTTTTAATTTTCCTTGTAAAAGTCTTGGGACATATATGGTTAGATATACACATAAGTGGTTTATGTTATGGGGGGCATAACATAACAGGAAATCAAAATTTCCCTGTTTCCCCTAGTATTAACATCTTTCATTAGAATTGTCTAGTTGTCCTTCTAATTATGTCCATTTTTTCTCAGTATATTTTGAAGTCCTCTTATTGGATGCATGCACATTTATAGTGGTTACATCTTCCTGTGAAAGCTTCCCTTTCCTGTGAAATCATGAAACACATGATCAAGTGTTTCTTTATGTGTGGTGATACTCTTTATCTTAAAGTGTATTTTATCTGATATTAATATAACCACTACAATATTTTATGCTTTCTATTTGCATGATTTTTATCCTTTTTTATTCAATCTATCTGTGTCATTATATTTAAAGCTCATCTTTTATAGAGATCATGTAATTGGGTCTCTTTAAAAAATTCATTCCAATAATCTCTGCCTCTTAATTGGAATGTTCAGTTCATTTCTGTCTTATCAAGGACAGAATGGTATCAATTACCAATGTTATTATTGACATGCTTGAATTTAGATCAGCGTTCTGTTCTTTGTCTCTTATTTGTGTCATCCGATCTTTGCTCTTCTTTCTACCACTTTTTGGGTTAACTGAATATTCTCTAGAATTGCATTTTAATTTTTCTATTAAATTTTTAGTTACAGGTCTTTGCATTGTCTTTAAGTGGTTGCTCTGGATATTTCAATGATAATCCTTAGCTTTTAACATTCTCCTTAGAGTTAATATTAAGCCATTTCATGTAAAAAAGTGAGAACCTTCTAATTCTATATTCATTTTAACGTATATCTTATATGCTATCTTTTAATGTATATCTTTTAACTATAGAATTTTGACTTAAAATTTTTATGCAACTTCTGGTAAGTATTACACTTTACATTACTCTAAAAGCCCCACAATGCAATGCTATAACTTTTGCCCTAAACTGTAAAATAGATTTTAAAGAAATTAAGAGAAAAAAGATAACTTTAAAAGTATACACTCACAAAGTTGCCATTTATTCCCTTCTTTGTTGGAAGAGTGGGTACACCATGTGACTTGCAGAATGTGGTTCCCCAACCAGGGATTGACCCTGGGTCACCAGAGTCAAAGTGCCAAGTCCTAAAAACTGGACTGCCAGGGAATTCCCCAAAATTACTATTTCTAATACTCTTTTTATCTTCTTGAAGATCTGATCTTCCATCTGGTATTTTCCTTTAGTCCTTTAGTATTGCTTGGAGTTCAGACTTGCTAGCAATGAATTATCCTAGTTTTCCTTTATCTGAAAATGACTTTATTTTTTTTTTCTCTATCATTGAAGGATATTTTTTACTGGATATAGAATTCTGGGTTGATAATTTTTACTTTTCACATTTTACTTTTTTTAATTTTAGAATAATTTTTTGTTTATAGAAAAGCCATAAAGATAGTGTAGAGAGTTTTAATAAACCTCACACCCAGTTTCTTTTATTATTAACATCTTCCATAGTATTGTATACTTGAATTCATATTTTCTTGAAGAGATGGTGGAGAATATGTATAATTTCTTCTTTAAATGTTTGGTTGAGTTCACTAGTAAAATCTTAAAGCCCTGATGCTTTTAGGGGAGAAGGTTATTAGTTTTTTACTCAATTTCCTTAATAGACACAGGCCTACTTGAACTATCTATTTCTTCTTGTATGAGTTTTAGTAGTCTGTATCAGTTCATTTAATTTAAGTTGTTAAATTGGTGGACACAGAGTAGTTCATAATATTCCTTTATTATCCTTTCATGTCTATAGGATCAGTAGATGGGCCTTCTTTTATTTCTAATATTGGTAATTTGTGTCTATCTCTTTTTCTCCTGGTAAGTCTTCCTAGGGTTTTATAGTTCTTACTGATCTTAAAAAAAAAAAAAAAATGGACTTTGAGTTTATTGATTTTTCTCTATTTTTCCTTGCTTTTAATTTGATTGATTTCTGCTCTAATTTTTATTATTTTCCTATTCTTGCTTTAGGTTTAAATTATTTTTCTTTCTCTAGTTTCCTAAAGTAGAAGTTTAGATTACTGATTTTAAATCTTTCTTCTTTTCAAATATATGCATTCAATGCTATAAATTTTCCTATAAACACTGCTTTCATTGCATCCTGAAAATTTTGATCAGTTGTATTTTTATTTTTGTTTAGCTAAAAATATTTCTCTTGAGATTTTTTTTTGACCCATGTGTTATTCAGAGGTGTTTTGCTTAATCTCCAAATATTTGGAGATTTTCCAGCTTTCTATTATTGATTTTTAGTTTAATACCTTTGTAGTCTGAGAATATGGTTTATATGATTTATATTTCCTTAAATTTATTAACATGTGTTTTATGGCCCAGAATATGATCTATCTTCATGAATGTTCCTGTAAGCTTCAGAAGAATATGTATTCTTCTGTATGTTGTTTGGGGATAGAGTATTTTAGAAATGTCAATAAGATCAAGTTGATTGATAACACCATTCAGTTCAACTATATTCTTACTGATTTTCTGTCTGCTTGATTTATCAATGCCTGAAAGAGGTGTATTGAAATCTCCAACTATACTAGTAAATTTTGTCTTCTTCTCCTAGAGTTATATATGATTTTGACTCACATATTTCATATTTGTCGTTAGATGCATATCCATTTAGAATTGTTATGTCTTCTTGGAAAATTGGTCCCTTTATCATTCTGTAACGTCCTTCTTTATCTTTGATAATTTTCTTCATTCTGACGTGAGCTTTGTTTGAAATAATATAGTCATTCCAATTTTTTTCCTGATTTGTTTTAGCATAGTATTTCTTCCTCCTTCCCCTCATGCTTAATGTATCCGAGTCTTTATATTTAAAGTAGGTTTCTTGTAGGTAGTATAGAGGTGTGTTGTTCTTTTATTCAGTCTAACAATATGTCTTTTAATTGGTATATTTAGACCATTCATGTATAAAGCAATTATTGACATAGTTGGATTAATACTTACCATATTTGTAATGCTTTTCTGTTCATTACATTTATTCTTTGTTTTATAATTTCCCTCTCTTCTTCTGCCTTTTCTGGTTGTAAGTGAACATTTAATGTGATTTCATCTTTTCTCCTTGCTTAGCATAACAAATATACTTTATTAAAAATGTTAGTGGTTGCCCTAGAATTTGCAACACATATGTTAAAACTAACCTAAGTATATTTTAAAATAACACTATACCACATTACTTGTAGTGTAGGTACGTTGTAACAGTGTTTCCAATTCCTGTCTCTCATCCCTCGACATTGCTGTCATTCATTTTACTTATCAATAAGCTATGTTCACCCAATACATTGTTACTACTTCTTAAGAAAATAGTTATCTTTTCTATCAAGAATAAGAAGAATTAAATATTTTACCTTTATTTACTTTTTCTCCAAAACTCTTTCATTACATAGTTAAAAGCCATTTTTAAAAAGGGGGCTCACCCTATGACATCTCTTGAGATGTTAAATGTTGATTCCCCTCCAGTTTCTATCTGCTCTTAAATGCCTTCAGCTAGTTGTTGTTTTTTTTTTTTTTAATTTTCTTCAGAGCTTACTATTATTGTCTTCAGGAGGGTTGGTTCAATATATGCTACTCCATTACTGTAAGACAAGCACCTTCTTTAAGGCTATTACATTCATTTTTATATGATGTCTTGGTTTGTAATTTTTCTTCCTTGATCACTCATGTCAATCAAGATCATGTAGACTTCATGGATAAAAAGAGTTTATCCATCACTGTCAAATATAGAGTTGGACCTTTTTTTCTTACCCTAATTAAGTTTTCCTTCTATGTGTCCTCTTTCCATCATTCATTCCATCAGTATTTATTCAGATTCTACCATAGGCTACCATGGGTGAGGCACTGGGTAAAAGATGAATAAACTCTCTTCCCTACTCCTAAGGAGCCCCAAGTCTAGTGGCAATGACATGATCAGCTCTTACATCCGTCTAGCTCAAAGTCCTTTTGCACATGACGTCATGCTCAGTCCCCACAAGAAGCCTGTGAAATCGATCTGACAGCTACGGCAGTCCCTGCCTCACAGCTTCCTGCCCTGCTCTAACCTCTAGCCATCATCAAATCAGGGTTTCACTGTTGGGATTAACCTGGAGCCATAGAAAGCTGGTAATGAACATACAAGAAAGAGAAGTTTTGGCTGCATTGAGTCTCTGAGATTGGGGAATAACTTGTTACCAACGTGTAACTGGAACAGATAGAATTATTTACTTCTTTGAGGTGTCCCTCAGGACCACCCACAGCAAATGTTATTACATCCCCCAAAGAGTCATCTAGTTTCTGTGAAAATTCATCTGGTTTCTTTTACTTTATGCATTAACAGACAGACATAAATGTGATTTTATTTCTGGAGCTAATCATCCTGAAATTCAGAGAGGTTAAAGAGTTGCTTAAAATCACACAGCTTGTAAATCAAAGAGTTGGGACTTGAATGTAGCTCTCCTAACTCCCAGTCCCGTCTTTTCCTACATTACAATCTCCCTCATTTTGAAACTCCTCTATTTTGTTAGTGTATTTTTAGTTATATTTAAGGTTGTGTCATGTT
This sequence comes from Antilocapra americana, assembly GCA_007570785.1. Lineage (NCBI taxonomy): Eukaryota > Metazoa > Chordata > Mammalia > Artiodactyla > Antilocapridae > Antilocapra > Antilocapra americana. The sequence continues at coordinate 30,306,103 of ML664161.1, forward strand.
TATGAGATCAGGGGGGAAGACAAGCTGTATTTTGATCCAGTCATTCGTGTTGTCTGAGAAGAGAAAACACGTATGTGTATGACCCTTAAAAAGAGGTTCTCTCTGGCAGTTCCTGCCCAGAGAGACACAGGAAAAGTCAGCACAGGCTCCCTCTAGGCTGCCGACTGTCCCAGCTTAATCAGAGAACATCTCTGAACCCATGAGGGGAACGAGGACCTTTCATCCAGTGAGAGTCATAGAGTCACTGTGGACAAGCAACCAGCTGGTTATCAGCGGTGGGCAGCTGCATAAACGGACAGAGACGTGCTTTGGATGACTCTGAATCCTGTCAGGAAACTAAAGGGAAGAGAAGAGAGAAAGTGGACTGTTATATTAGCCAGTAGCTAAAAGCATTTTTTAAGTTATTATTATTTAGAGTGTTCCCTCAACATACTCTTTCCAACTGAAATGTGTAGTAGTCACAGAGGAGAAATCTGGCTGAGAGGACCTTAACGGAGCAATCAGATTTAACATCCCCCATAATGGGACAGGGATCTTGTGCTGTCCTCTCAAGAGATACAATGGAAGTAAACAACATTTATGTACTCTTCCTGTTGAAAATGCTTAACATAAATCATGTGGAAACAATTAGAAACATTAAAAGCATCCAAGTCTGTGAAACAGTTTACCTAGACTCCTCAAAAACACCAGTGTCATAAAAGATATTTTTTAAAGTTGTGGGGACTATTCCAATTGAAAATATACTAAAAAGACACGGCAACTAAATGCAGTGTATGATTCCAAGTGTATCCTAGAAGTTTTTAAATCCAGTTATCACGGCTACTGGGAAAACTTGCATAGGGACTATACATCTGATCACAGTTTTGTATCCTTGTTAAGTTTCCTTAGAGTGACTGTGGTTATGTAGGAGAATGTTCTATTTTTATTCACATGGTATTAGTGAAGAATCGTGGTGTCTGTGACATACTCTCACATGGTTAAACTACCTTAAAGGTGTAAACATACTCACATATATGCATATTTTAATATGCAAATATATGTGTGCAGAGAGACAGAGAGGTAAAGCTAATATGACACAACATTAAAGCTGGTGAATCTAACTTAAGGATATGTGGGTGTTCAATGCAGTAGTCTGAATTTTCTTTTCTTGAAGCATTACAGAAAAGTACTCAGATCATAAGTGTATTTAAAAATTTTTCTGTAGGATTGAAAATATTAAAATAAGACTTTGCAGGGGGAAAGTAGCAGTCAGAGTAAGTTATCTATACTAAAAAGTGGAGCTACAAATACTGTTTGAAAAACAGGTTATATATACTTTGAGTTAGTTGCATGTGCCTAAGTATACAGACCTAAAACTCATGTTACTGCTGACTAGTGTGTCCTTGACTTGGTGCAGATTTCCCAGGTAGAAATATATTCCTTAGGAATACATTGAGGCTTTTGAGCACTTGCCACAAACCTCAAACTCTCTACTAAGTGGCACAGTCTCCTTGTGCCTTGTGGGACCTTCCTACCATGGCCATAGAATTTTACTTGGGAGTGGGGAGCAGTTAAACCTAGAATTATTCACAGACTAGAAGATTTTCCAAACCAGGGATAAACCTGTCCCTCTACCACCCCACCGCCTTCCTCATGAAGGCGCTGCTAAAACTGCAGAGGTCAAGGAAGCTCCAGAGAGGAAAACCCCAAAGCAGCCTTGACTCTATCCTTCTGAGGATCTGCATGGTTAGAAGTGTGGCCTCAGGTGATTGGCTCTGGGGCCAGGTGGCAGGAAAGGGCTCCAAGGAGATCCATCCTGTCCGCCCAAGCTCCTTCTGGAGCCGTGGGGAAACTCGGGTGTGGAGTCAGGACGCTTAGTGCCCCATACAAGTTTGGAGTCCTCATCCTGCACCTTTTAGGTGGTGGTTAAAGCATAAGACCACAGAGGAGCCGCAGCGTCTTCTCAAGCAGAACCCTATTGATTTGTCCTTCTTTCCACTCTTCAGCCCATTCCAGCGCCCCGCAGGCTGAGAATTTCTGGTGTTACCAGGTGGGAAGTCCTGAGAGGGACAGGACTTCCTGTGTACTTGCCTGTGGGGGTGGCTAAAGTGATTAGCTGGAACATTACAAACAGATGTCATCCTATTTGTCTTCCAAGCTAGTAAAGCAAGTTTCTGTGCAGCTGGGGTCAAAGGCGTTTTTCAAAGCCAAAGAAATGTTAACAACCTCTTCCTCATGTGTAAAACCTACACCCAAACACGCCTGCCAGACGCAAGGACGCAAGTTCACATTCTCACCTCCCCTTCTCCCGGTCCATCCGGTTCCCCCACACTCCGACCCACCAAGGAGAGGGCAGGCGGAAAGGCTGGTGGTGAACCAGGGCAAGACACAGGAAGGCAAGACGCATCTTAAAGAATCCTAAACCTTGGTCCAGTGACGTGGTTTCTCTCCATGATATTCCCTTCCCTTACCTCTACTTCCCCTCAATGGAATAAGAGGGGCTCAGCACCGCACAGGAAGCTTTGGGTCTAAAAAACATTTCTTCTCTGGCTTCAAAGAAGGCTAAACACTCTTTCACAAAGTGATCCACGAGTAAGGATTATTCATTTCCCTGAATTCACCGGGTTTTGCAATAGGTCTCTGAGCCAGGACACGTGTTTTAAGTGAAATCACACATACTCAAAGCATGTTTGTGTAGCCCAGTTTCATCTGGAAAAGCCAGTGATTGTTACACAAAGATTTTTTTTTTAATTCCAAAGTAGTGAAGTATTTGGAGCATAGTGGCCCAGGGATATGAATTATGCTCTCAACTTTGCTATTTTAATTGCTTGTTTTATTTATCTTTATTGTGATAAATATAAACCTACCCCAACAAAGAAGAGAATCCAACAGCCCATTCTGGACAAAGAAAATTGAGGAATTTTTCTCATGGCAACAGTCTCTATTGCCAAGAACTCATTATTGCTGCTGACTGGTTTGGTGTTTATCATGAGAAGAACACCAACCCAAAATAAAACGTTGTTGAAAACTTTATCCATTTGTATTGCAGCCAAATAGCACAGGAGGCACTAGTTTCTCCCGCCCTGCTGCTAGCATCATGGTTTCGTTTTAGGATGAGGCACAGTATCTAGAAATAAACGTCAACACCCAGCTTGATGTTTTGCCATAGCTTGGCATGGCACCATGATTGCAGGATTAAGTCCAAGGGCAAGCCCCTTTCCTAAGAACACCGCCTACATTTCGACAGCCAGTCTCACTGGACTACACCTGAGGAGAGACAACCACAGCCAAAATCTCTTTGTGATAGAGAAAAGTACCCAGAGTTTGTGGTGTCGAAATCAGGAAAGCGCTGTAGTGTGAACAAGACTCATTTGCAGATAGACCAGCAACAAACTCTACATCCTTTTTCTAGAGGGACATGGAAAATGGCTCCATTAAAATACTATATTCGACATTCTCGAAATAATTGAGCTTCCTGATGGCATTCTTCTCAGAGCTGGAGAGGAAACTTGACTCAGCCTAGATTTGCGGACACAGAGAGTCCTGAGGCACATGCCAAAGGCAGGATGGGCTTGTGTGAGAGCTGGGGCTGGGAGGGTAGGGTGGGGAACCCCAGCCCCCACCCCGCAGCCTGCAGTGCAGAGGGGAGGGGCAGAGAGGAAAAGAGTGGGAAAACATGGATGAGGACTAATTGGATGCCAAGTTCGTTGCTCTGATTCAGTCACTCCTTCCTGGAAAGAGAGCGTTTCTGTGCTTAACCTCGTGGCCTCATATTTCCAGGATGTTGCTGGCTCTCCGGTTCTCTCCAGGGCTTGCTTATTTACCAGGTTTCTAAGCTCAGGGACAGAAGGATGTGAAGAAATTACTCAAGTGGGACACAAAGAGAAACCAAAGGCACAACAAAAGGCTTTTAGAATGCTGCTCATACACATCTTCCCATGGAAATTAGAATCAATTTTTATTGCCTACAACAACTGAAAAGCATATTTCATGAAGTTTCAGACTATTTCCCCCCTCCCAAAGAATGTCATTTGGAGAATGCTCAGAATGACCAAGTGAAGGGAAGAAGGCAACTTTAAAACTTCTAGAACACATAATTTAATCCTTTGCAAGCCCATCTCAAAATATAACCAAATGTATACAAGATCTTTGTGAAAATTATTGAAGAGGACAAAGTCTGTGCAAGGCAACTCTCACAATCTTCTCCTGCCTACTGTTGGACTCATTTGATTGAGTCAGACTTTATTTTATTTTTAAATGTTTATTTATTCATTTGGCTATACCAGGTTCTAATTTGTGGCATTTGGGATCTTTAGTTGCAGCATGTGGGATCTCATTTCCTGACCAGGGATTGAACCCAGGCTCCCTGTACTGGAAATAAAAAGTCTTAGCCACGGGACCACCAGGAGAGTCCCCAGGCTTTCTTTTCTTTTTTTTTTTTTTAATCTCTCTTTTTTTAAAATTTTCTTTACTTTATTGTGTTGCTTTTGCCATACATTGACATGAATCCACCATGGGTATACATATGTTCCCCCTCCAGAACCCCCCTTCCTCCTCCCTCCCGATTCCCTCCCCCTGGATCATCTAGTGCTCCAGCCCTGAGCATCCACCCTGGGCTGGCGATTGATTTCACATATGATAATTAACATGTTTCAATGCCATTCTCCCATATCATCCCACCCTTGCCCTCTTCCACAGAGTCCACGAGACTGTTCTATACATCTGTGTTTCTTTTGCTGTCTTGCATGCAGGGTTCTCGTTACCATCTTTCTAAATTCCACATATATGCGTTAGTATACTGTATTTTTGTTTTTCCTTCTGGCTTACTTCATTCTGGATAATAGGCTCTTGTAACACTTTCTAACACCATACACAAAAATAAACTCAAAATGGATCAAAGATCTAATCATAAAACCAGAAACTATAAAACTCCTAGAGGATAACATAGGCAAAACACTCTCCGACATAAACCAAAGCAGGATCCTCTATGACCCACCTCCCAGAATATCGGAAATAAAAGCACAAATAAACAAGTGGGACCTAATTAAAATTAAAAGCTTTTGCACAACAAAGGAAACTATAAGCAAGGTGAAAAGACAGCCTTCAGAATGGGAGAAAATAATAGCCAATGAAGCAACGGACAAACAATTAATCTCAAAAATATACAAGCAACTCCTGCAGCTCCATTCCAGAAAAATAAACGACCCAATCAAAGAGTGGGCCAAAGAACTTAATAGACATTTCTTCAAAGAAGACATAAAAATGGCTAACAAACACATGAAAAGATGCGCAACATCACTCATTATCAGAGAAATGCAAATCAAAACCACAATGAGGTACCAACTTTACACCAGTCAGAATGGCTGCCATCCAAAAGTCTACAAGCAATAAATGCTGGAGAGGATGTGGAGAAAAGGGAACCCTCTCACACTGTTGGTGGGAATGCAAACTAGTACAGCCACTGTGGAGAAGAGTGTGGAGATTCCTTAAAAAACTGAAAATAGAACTGCCATATAACCCAGCAATCCCACTGCTGGGCATACACACCAAGGAAACCAGAATTGAAAGAGACACGTGTACCCCAATGTTCATCGCCACATTGTTTACAATAGCCAGGACATGGAAGCAACCTAGATGCCCATCAACTGAAGAATGGATAAGAAAGCTGTGTTACATATACACAATGGAATATTACTCAGCATTAAAAAAAAATTCATTTGAATCAGTTGTACTCAGGTGGACGGAACTGGAGCCTATTACCCAGGCTTTATTTTCATGCAGTGCTTTGTAATCACCTGGCATGTGGTCATGGATCTCTGAAGGGGTGCACATGAGGATATCAATGAGAAAGTGATCTGGGGGCCAGGGGGTGGGAGGATCTACACGGTGCACTTGATGAAGCTGGGCGAGGGCGAGGTCTCAGAGACAGAAGATGTTGTCTGGTGAGAGGCCTTTCTGAAGGAAAGACCCAGCCAAACTTCAAGGACCTCCCCTGTGGACAAAGAGCCAATTTGCACCATGCTTTGCTCCTGAGGATCCAGCTAGGACCAAAAGGAAACAGGGTTTTGTTCTTAATACCAGGTGTCTCAGGAGGAAGTAAAGCCCCTGACCTTGGCATATGTCCAGCCAATGCTAGCTGGCTATGGTGGGAAAGCTGTGGAAGGGGTTCTGCATTGTGTAGATGCCAGAACCAGATCAGAGAGTCTATGGTAAGTATTGACTTAGAGAAAGGCATGGCAGTAAAAGGATATTTCCCCAAGGAAGAAAGTTTCTGGTATCAGCAGTTCAAGTTCTCAGCAAAGGCTCATTTTGAAAAGGTCAGAGAACATAAGCAGCATAACTTCCTGAGGGTAAAGACTTACTCATTCTTGTGCTCCTCTCTAGAGAGTGGCACAGTGTTTAATAAAGGATGAATGAATGAATGAATAATATTGATCCGATCTGTAAGAATGATGGCAGTGGAGCAGGGGAGTGGAATGTAACCCGGGCATAGGGGACAAGCAGAGGAATGAGTGGAAGAAGCCTAGGTAAGTATGTTGGGACAAGACTGTGAAGGCTCTTAAATTCCAGATAGAAGAATTTTCACTTCATATGGCAAACAAGCACATGTCCTAGCCAAAGCCTAGGAAATTGGTCAGCTCTCCCTCCCCAGTCTCCCTAGCTTACACCTTGGGTATCTTCCTGCTCACACCCTAAGTCTCATCTTCTCACACTCTAAATCTCCCAAGTGTGTGCTCTGTGCTGTGTGTGCTTAGTCATGTCTGACCCTTTGCATCCCCATGGACCAGCGCCCACCAGCCTCCTCTGTCCATGGAATTTTCCAGGCAAGAATACTGGAGTGGGGTGCCATTTCCTCCTCCAGGGGATCTTCCTGACCCAGGGGTCGAACCCGTGTCTCTTGAGTCTTCTGAATTGGCAGGTGGGTTCTTTACCACTAGTCATATCCCAAGTATCTTCTAGCTCAGGATGGTTGGGAAGTGTTTCTGTGGAGTCTTTTCAAGACTCAGTCCTTGCTGGAATCAATTGATTGGTCCCATTGTCCATCCAATCTCTCTAAGACTATAGCAGAGACAGCAAACATCACCCAAAATTGAAGTTCCCTCTCTAGAGCATAGAACAGATGCTACAAAGCAGATTCTCTGTTAAAGACTATATTTCTCAGCCTCTCTTACATCTATGAGGGGACAATGTGACTAATTGTCATTAACAAGGGTAATAATAGAACCAACAAATTTGATTTCTGTGTTGTTATGGTTAAGAAGTAGAAGTGTCTCCTCCATGGTCTCTTTAATCATCCACCAGCTGAGTAAGAGGCTCTGGCAGTGGGAAGAGTTCAAAATAAAAAAGAAAGGCTCATGGAAGCTTGCCCATGAATGCCTGCATTGGACTAGGAATGTCTATTGCATTAAGGCTCCGAAATGTTGAAGCTGTTCATCATAGGAATTGTATTATCCCAATACACCCAGGGATCCAGTTGGAATCACTTAGAGTCCCAAGAATGGACTCATAATCAAGAAGCACCGAAAAGTGCCTGGCACAAAGAAGGATCTCCATAAACACTTGGTAGATGAATAAATCAAAATTCTCTGGGTTCTCAACACTTTGGAACCGGCCCTGGGTAAGAGACATGCTTTCCTCTCTGAGGGATAAGACCTCAAATTACACCCTAACTTTGGAGAAGGATGGGCTTCCCTGATAGATCAGACAGTAAAGAATCTGCCTGCAATACAGGAGACTTGGGTTCAGTCCCTGGGTAGGGAAGATTTCCCTGGAGAAGGGAATGGCTACCCACTCCAGTATTCTTGCCTGGAGAATTCCAAGGACAGAGCAGCCTGGCTGGCTACAGTCCATGAGGTTGCAAACAGTCAGACACAACTGAGCAACTAACACTTTCACTTCCACTTTGGAGAGAAGAGCGTGAGTTAGGGATGAGGGAGGGTGAGGATAAATAGATACAGATATAAAAGTCTGAGGCACAAAATTTGATTCTGCAACGGTCTTGGTCCAACCTGGAGCACCTTCTCTTTGCCAATAACTCCAGCTGTGTCACTAATCCCCTGGCTGCCAGCTGCAGAGCCTAGTTCCCTCCATGAACACTGAGTGATGCCCACTTCATGCCAACTACTGAGGGTACATCAATAATAGACATGGAACATGAAGATGAGGTGGGGCAGAGCATAAACTCTAGAGGGGCTGACACTGCTGAGTTGTGCTGAGAAGATGAAAAGAATATTAGTCCCTCCATAAAACAACAAAAAGCCAGTCTAATTTCAAGATTATAACTTTTCATGAGTCCATCAAAGAGTTGAGGTTTCAGGGTAGCCATGTAGCCCGAAATGTACAAAAAGATGGGGCCTTCAGAGAAGAGATGTCAGGGGCACTCATTCATCTGTGGCATGGGTGGAAGACACAACTGGTGTAAGAATTCAGCTAAAATTTCAAACAACTCACTGGAGAATGAGTGTGAGCTAGTCTGGGTGTTGTGCACCCAACAGAAACTGCAGACACAAAAGGAGTTCTCGTCTAGACTCTTCTCCAAGAACCTGTACCACATGCTCTCAAGAAAGTTGGGTCAGGTGAGATAGCAGGAGAAAGCCCCCTCAGTGGTGCAGTCATGCAGGTAGGGGAGCTGATAATATAGGAAGAAAACAGAAAGCCAGTTCAGAATGTTTTGCCCTTAGGTTAAGTCACTGGCAGAGAAAGGCAAGTCTTGTTGCCCCAGCGAATCCATTATAAGTTGGGGGAGGGTATAAGATGAAAACCTCTGCTTCTGAACATGGGCTTTGAATTAAAACAAGCCTAGGTTCAAGTCCTGGCTCAGCCATTAACTGACTCCTGTGATTTTTGGACAAATCTTGAATCTTGGTCACCTCACTTGGCAAACCATCCCACATCTAAAGGATTAGAGGTCTTCTGTGCCCCCACACACCTCCATGGGACTGGGAGGAGGGGAGAAAACCTCTTTAGTTCAAGAACAGCATAAAATACATGGCCTGTACCAACCTGATGAATCTGTTTCCAAATTGCCAGAACAGCATTAATGGCATCCCAGCCCTTTGGCAGAGCTGCTTTGCCTGCAGCCCAACAGTACCAGCCTCGTGTGCAAAGTGACATGGGGCTTTGGTGACAGGCTCTCTCCAAGGTGGTCAGAGAAGGCAGAAGAGAGATTTCGGTGTTGTGCAGCTCCTCTCTCCTGTAAGGCAGCCCCATCAGAGAGCAGCAGAAAAGTCAACAGCAAAAGGCAATCTGACTTCCAGGCAACATGAAGAATTCTTTAGCCAAATGGCTTCCAGGCTAATCAGACACCCCCACCTTCCAGCTTGGCAGATTGTGTTTGAGAAAGCAGATGGAAATACAAAAGCTTTGCCAGCTTCGCCTCTGCCTTCTCTGGGAGGGGACAGGAGAGCTTTGACAAGTTCTGGGGCTGCTGTGAAACTGAAGTCAGCACTGAGAAACTCACGGCCCCAGAGTCTGTCTCTCCACAATCTAGCAATTCTCAGCTAAATTTCAAGTTTTAGCTTTGTTTTAATGGAATTCTTAACCTTAGGGAAAATTAATTTGAAATAATGGCGGAAAAGTTCTTTCCATTGTTTTCAATAAGATCACGTTAACTTCTTTTCCAGCTAAACAGTAATTTCTTGCTCCATCTTTTTTAAAGCTTTTGGGAGCTCTGTGCTTGTAAACGAAATATTAGGCCTCTCTAGCTTCTTATGATCTCACCTGGAGATGATATGAGTCAGGAAATAAAACAAATTTCTTTCCTGATGAGAATAACAGGTACCCTTCAAGCCTCCAGATGATAACTATGCATGTGAACCGGCTGCAGCAGAACCGGCAAGATGTGTGGACAAGCAGCAAACTATTGATTAAACCAGATTTCTATCATTTGATGACACGTTTTCTTCTAATTTTCTTATTTGCTTGGACCCAACCTCAGCATTTTACATGAGCTCTAAGCCTACCGTGAATCTTTAAATCCTTAATAATAAATCCGAATCAATTTCTTCCATAGAAGAAAACCAACGCTCTCAATTTCTGTGAAGCTGGGCAAGCACTGAAAGACTACCAGAAGCAGCTGAGAACATGGGCTTTGAATTAAGACAAGCCTAGGTTCAAGTCCTGGCTCAGCCATTAATTGACTCCTGTGATTTTTGGACAAATCTTGAATCTTGGTCACCTCACTTGGCAAATGAAGAATTCCCATCTTACAAGCGCCTGTGCTATGCTGTACTTAGTCACGTCCAACTCTTTTCAACCCCATGGACTGTAGCCCACCAGGCTCCTCTGTCCATGGGGATTCTCCAGGCAAGAATACTGGAGTGGGTTGCCATGCCCTCCTCCAGGGACTCTTCCCAACCTAGGGATCAAACCCAGGTCTCCTGCATTGCAGGCAGATTCTTTACCATCTGAGCCACTAGGGAAGCCCAAAAATGCTGGAGTTGGTAGTCTACCCTTTCTCCAGGGGAATCTTCCCCACCCAAGAATCAAACCAGGGTCTCCTGCATTACAGGCAGATTCTTCACCAGCTGAGCTATCAGGGAAGCCCTACAAGCACCTAATAGCAGCTAAATGAAATTATGTAGCTGCAAGCATTCATCCGTGTTCCTGGACAGAATAAACACTCAAGCACTGTCAGCTGTCATTGGAAGGAGAGAGGAACTACCACTGATGATGGTTCTTAGGGGGCCTGCATCCATCTCTATAAAATAAAGCAGTCAAACCAGTTCATCTCCACGGACCCCTCAGAGCTGACACACTTACCTGATTGCTGAGCCCCTGGCTTGGGATTCACTGAATGGGTGATCCTAGTTCTCAAATTCTGGTTTCCATGGTAGGAGGTTTCTGCTGGAGCAGTTGGGTCTGGCTGTGAAAACACTGGAAAGCTGCCATCTCCATCTGAGCTGGCCTAGAGATGTAGGGAGTTCTCTGTCAGTGAAGGCATCCAAGGGGAAGCTTGACAACCCCTTCCTGGGAAGAGGACAGGAAAAAGAACAGGAGTCAAATTCCATGAAGTTTGGGGTCACCTCTGACACAGAGCTCCAGTAATTCTCCAGGCATCAGTCTTTGCTGTTAGAACCAAGTGGTCACCTAGAAAAGCTTCGGGTCAGTCAGCCTATGTCTATTTGTCTATTTAGGCTTAAGGAAACATTTCTACCCACCAAACCCAAATTTGAGTCCCAAGAGCAGGAGGATGATGGCGGACCACCAGATCAGTTCTTTTGCAATTGAACCACTGTCTGTTGCTGGTGTGCCGGCTGCCTCACTCAGGAATTCAAAATGGAATTCCAGGCCTGGGACAGGGACACTGGAAAAAGGAGCCAGCAGCTGGGTTTGACAGAAGCTGAATAAAGCCGTGAAATGCTGGGTAAAAGCCACAGAGGGCTGGGAGCTTCAACCACAAAAGTGATTCTCTCTCCTCAGAAATGTTAATGAGACTTGGACTTGCTTATTTTGTTGCCTAATTCAGTTACTTATAAGTAATGGAACACCAAGTCCTGGGAGACAGAGAGGAACACCCACTGACCATCAGCTGCTCCAGCCAAGGCCTCGGTTATCAGCGTGCCAGCCCGCAGGCCCTGACTCTGGCCGTAGCCCTGCCATCACATTTTACTTCTCTACCGTGGCCCCTGAGGTCCAGAGGGCAGCACCTCTGGACTCTGGTACCTGCCCCTGCCCACAAGGCCTTTATGCAATTATTTTCTGTCCCTCACTCCTCCAAGAGCCCTGCAAAATTCCCTTCATGAATTCTCACTGCAATTACTTACCAATATCACCTCCTTTCTATTGATGAGAAAGCAGGCCCAGGAGGCTGAGGTGACTTGTTCAGGGCTGCACATGTGTTTTTAATAACTGCCATCAGTGGAGTCTTGAATACTGGGCAGAAACAGCAGAATAAATACTGACTTTGGAATTAATAGTCCTAGGTTCAAATCCTACATGTTAACTGTGTGATCTTAGACAAATTACGTAACTTCCCTGTACCTCTGATTTTCTGATTATTAAATGGTGATGAAATGAGAACGGAATTGACAGGATTAAAGTGAGATGACAGAGTGCAGAACTTAGCACCTGAGCATGGAAGGCCATCAGTATCTTGGGGGCTTGTGTCACTCAGATGCTCTGCGAACTGGCAGGGGAAGAAGGACTTTACAGGAGGAAAGGATGAAGAGCCCTGTCCCCCAGCTTCATCCTCCAGGCCAGCTGCTCCCTCTCCTCAGTGCTGCTCCCTGCTTCCCATCAGACTTCAGAAGGGTAATTTGAGGTCCAGCATCTGCCCGCAAGGAGGATTTTCAATCAAACAGGAAAGCAAAGGAGGCTGAAGGTGGGAGCTTAGAGCTGCTAGTCCCCCAGAGAAGCAACAGTAAAAGACTTCCTATGATGGCTGCCTTCCTGACAAATGCCCTTGGCTTCTGTAGCTCCTGCCTCTGCCAAGAGCAAGCCTTGGCCTGGGAGATATATTTTCCCTGAAAAATGACCTAAGCACAGCCTTTCCAGGGATTAATAATGACTGCTGGGGAGAGTTGACAGCCCAGCCAGCGTTGCATATCACCCCCAAATCTGCCCGCCTGCAGGCAAGAAAGTCTGCATCTTCTCTGGGAGTAGGACTTCAAGTCTGCAGGGCAGGACTTCTGTAACCGTCCTAAGCAAGTTTCTTGAATTTCAGGGGATCTCTGGGCCAACTGGATCCCCAGTGCTCACCCCAACAATAGCTGATTTTCAGCATGGCCAGACACTGTGCTGGTTCTGGGTGCAGGGGAGACAGAGGGAGAGCCAAGGTGGGTGATGACACAAGCTTCTGGTTCTCAGAAATCAACCCAGAGGCTGATCAGACAAGTGCACAAGAAGCCATGAGGCAGGCCAGGGGGTAAGAAATGTCATTAAGAGCTGATAAATAGGAGACGTCCCTTTTAACTCTGGAGAGCCATCCCAGAAGGCCTTGTGGAGGAAGCGAATTGGGGCTGGTAGAACTTGACCATGCTGGGACAGAGTGGAAATAGTCTCTAGGTTGCAGGAGCAAAGGGGCAGGAACAAGCTGCAAAGGAGGGCGTGGTCCAGCTCGGCTGAGGAGTAGGTGCCTGCAGGGAGTTTGAGAGAGATGATGTTCCATTACCCGAGGAGCCTGAATGCCAGGCTAAAGCCTGGGGCTCCACAGCAGCTCATACGGAGGAACTGGAGGCTGGGGTGCCCTGGATCAGAGGAGTGCAGGCCATCTGTGGATTCCGGTGAATTCAAGTCTTGATCACAGTCCTGAGTCACTAGGTGCTGTCAGGAGACATGGGCTGAGCACACTGTTACCAGTGGGAGCAAATACGCCTGAGGGAACCCGGGGATTCTCGTGTGAACCCAGGGTATGTATTCCTCCCCCAATCCCATCATGGTACCTAGGTGAAGGGGGGCCCTGCTGTCCAAGGTGAAGGGGGCCCTGCTGTCTCCAGCCACTTAGGGACAGCCTCACCTGATGGCATCCCCGGAGGGCTCAGAGCAAAAAGGACAAGCTCCGACCTGCTCCCTCCCTTCCCCAGTCAAGGGAAAAGTAAGCTGTGCTTTTTCACCCAGCTCCACTGACTGATTGACTTGTACAGGCCTCTGTGGCAGACAGCGCCCTTGTGTCCTCAGCCACCAGGTGCAAATGCTTAGTAACAGAAGGTTCTCATTTGCAGCAGGACCAGGCCAACTCTGGTGCCTATCTCTCTAGCATCCCTGGGACTCTGGTGCTCTGGCTAAACCCGAGGCGGAGGTGGTGGGAGACACGTGCCTGTCGGTAGTCAGAGGATCTGCTCACAGCAGAAGCTGCTCTGGGCTTGGTTAAGCAAAGCCTTTTCCCAGATGGCATTATTTGGTCACCGTTTGCAAGGGCAGCCTCTGAAGAGCACACCGCTTCGGCTCTGCCGGCAGCACGACGGGCGAATATTGACGCCAGCCTGCAGACAGGATCTACCAAGGCCAGAAGGGCCGAGGCTGCACAGACCACCTGAAACATGGCTCCTAACGGTGCAGTCCTCGAGAGCCCCCTGCGCCCCAGCTCAGGAGGGCGGAGCAGGCTGCCCTGTGGTCAGCAAAAGCCGGGATAGGTGGGTGGGTCTAACTGGGATGTGATAATTAGTTTAATTCAATTCAAGGATTTATTGGGTGCCTGCAAGAATTGGATCCTCCATTGAGCTTAGAGATAACCAGAAACAGATCCTGCCTTCACAGGGTCATGGTTAATAGTTCAGGAGAAAGAGGGGCAAAGAGGAGGATGACACAGGCTTTTGTGCCTGTGCTATCTCCTCTCTCTGAAATTCACTCATCTCTTCACCTAATTATCTCTTAATGCTCTTCCTTCAGCTTTTAGCTCTTTGAGATTTCCTTGGGGAAGTCTTCCCTGCCATCCACTCAGGCAAATCCCCCGACCATATACCCACATTGCCCCATGTTCTGCTCCTCAGTGGCAATTGACACTGTTGAAATCTTAATTATCTCTGTGATTATTTTATTAACATTGTGTCAGCAAGACTGGGAGGCCTGTTTCCTTCATCACCGTATGCTGAGTGCTTATCACTCTGCCTGAAATTTAAATTAATTATTTCTTAGATATAAAAGCACTACTATTTCTCAAATTAATGTAAATGTTGTTGTAATACAAGTTCTTTTGAAAGTTTTAGAGCTTTGTGTAGCTTTTTGTAAATATGTATATTCTAATAAACCGATAGTAAAAATAGACCTGATCTTGGTGAGGCAGCCGTGAGCAGTGGCATGAAGTGCATGAGATCTTTATTCCCTGCCCAGGAATTGAACCTGGGATAAAAACCAGGAATCCTAACCACCAGACCAGCAAGGGCTAGAGGCTAGAAGCTTTTTTCCCTAGATCTTTGCCCTGAGTGAAAAATGCATTTACCACGGAGGCAGAAACTGTAAATGCAGGTACAAAGTTTATTACTAGAGACATAATACAACAAGTTATGTTGCGTTTGTCCTCTGAAATGGAAGGGTGAGGACACAGAAATGGTTTGTTCAGTTAAGATAAAAGCAAGGCAGAGATGCACATCAGGAGAGAAAGGGTGTGGGTGTCCCCCCTAACAAAGAGGAGTGCAGTAAAAGGTAGTTAAGTCATTTATATAGGTCAGTTCTTCCCGGTTTTTGTCTTCCTTCAGGTCGATTATCTGGTTTCTTTTTCCATGCCTGAGCTACCCTGGAACCCTCCCCTGGGTGTGTATGCACCTTTCAGCCAAGATGGATCTCAAAGTGAAGGCTTCTGGAAGAAGCAAGAGTTAATTATGGCTGGAGTTATCCCTTGACTTATGACCCACAAGGATTCTTTCTGTGCACATGTAGTCTCTTCCTTGTCCCAAAAAGTCGGGGGAGGAGGGAGTGGAGGTCCCTTAATCCTTTACTCAAATAGGGCTTTACCCCTCTTTGTTCTTGCCATGACTATTACCTCGACTATTGCCATGACTATTACCTTAAGGTGTTTACAAGAGATAAACACTGGCTATTTACCGTTTCTGTTGTTACTTCCATTTCAGAGGACAAACAGGAGGCTAATTGTAAATGCCTTAACTGGAGTCCACCTATCTCTTGTCTCAGGAAATGCCAACAGTTATAAGTATCCAGCCTGGAGCCCACTTCTTCATGCCCCCTGAAATGTAAGCAGGAGGCCAGTTGTAAATGTCTAACCTGGAGCCCACCTATATTCTGCATCAGAGCTACAATCACAAGGGGGTGGGCCTCAACCTGGAGATGGTGGGAGACCCTAGTGTGGGGGCAAGCCGCCCACGTGCCTGTGGTCCCATGGAGAGGAAGGAGTTTGGTGCAAAATTTCCTATTCTCTGCCTGACTACACTTTTCCTCTGGTCTATCTGTATTCTCATCTCTCTGCCTCATTTCTGTTTGCCCAGTCCTCTCTTTCCCCCAGTTTGGACCTGAGGACAACCAGAACTGCACCCACTGGGTTATCAGCATTGTTCTAATGAACTGGCACCATGGACATAAAGTCCCCATTTGACCCCCACTTGATCCCAAACATCCTGATCCTAGCATCAGTAGATTTGGGCAGGAGTCACTTTTTTATCCGCTTTCTTTGTTCTGGGCTAGAACAGTAAAACAGGGAGGACTCAAGATGATTTACTGACCAGTCTCTTCATTTGCAAGGCAGAGCAACTGCCGCCAGGGAGGGACTTGCATTGTTAGGTTACTCCCAGTGCAGAGTACGGGGTCTCCTGACTCCCCTCCCGGCCTCTCTCAGTTCTACCTGAAAAGACACTTCTCAAACCCTCATTGAATTTCAGTTTCCACAGTACTCAAGGTCTCTGGTCAATTTAGTTTGGGACTTCGTGCAAGTTTCCATCTGACGAAATAAATACCTATTTACTGTCATTCTTCTCATTTGAGTACGTTATTGTTTTGACAGCAGTTGGGGAAGAAAAGTCTGACCCCACAACTGTCTTTGCACTTACAGAGCCTTTTAATTCTCCTGTACACCTTCCCCATAATCCACCATGTAACTTTCCCTCTGGAGGGGAACTTGGTCCTGCCAGGTCCTGCCTTCAATCTTGGACATCCCATCTTTACCATTTGCAGAAAAGGCAGAGAATGATCTGGCTCCTTGACTGAGAGCAAATGAGTGGGCATTTCAGGATTGCAGGTGGTGGTAGGAGAAGAGCTGGAGGAAGGAGAGTGGAAGAGGAAGAATCAAGTAGAACAGAGAGGGGTCCACACTAGAGCGGCTCCACCACTCTAGGTCTCAGGCCAGCAAGCCAGGATCTGCAGGGCTCTCCGGAGGCCTGGGCTGTGGGGAGTAGGGGGCTTTGGGGCCAGATGACTGGCACAGGGTCCACGCTTCCCTGGAACCCCAGCAAGGCTGGGAAGATATGTGAGGAGCAGTGCTGGTCCAAGGGGGTAGGGGAGTTGGCCTCAGGTCCGGCTGGAAACTCTCCCTCTAACCACTTCTCGCCGCCCAACTCCCTCACTTTCCATAATTTCTCATTCATCTATTTTCTCACATGCCTTTTGGTTTTCTAGCCTCTCTCTCATCAATCACCTCTTCTATTTATTTCAACTCTATCCATAACTTATATTTATCCCTTTTTCTCTCTTGACATCCATCTCTATTTATGGGTCTATGGTGCTGAAATCCAAACAGATAACAAATGACCTCAATTCAGAGCAGAGGCCTTCTGCCAAGTTTCCTCTTGGCCTCTGAGGTGACCTCTAACAGGGCCCATATCCTATCTATTTGTATTGTCTCATATTACCATCTCAGTGGCATTTGATTTTTCACAGTGGATTTGTCTTGTTTCCTCTGTTTTCTTGTGAGTATCCTAAGGAACAGCCTCTGGAGTACACTCTCCTTGTAGCCCCTGCTGCAGGCCTGTGGGTCATGAAATGGGTGTGGAGAGGTTGCTCTCCCCATGCACCCCTCCCTCTACTCCTACGGGCTTCCAGCCTTCAGCACCCAGGGAATCCCTTCAGCTTGATGATGGCACAGCCAAAGGAGACCTCAGCAGTCTCTACCCCCTATCAATCTCCATTGTTTACCTCAAATAAATGTACACTAAGCTCAGTTGTGTCTGACTCTTTGCGACCCCATGGACTGCAGCATGCCAGGCTTCCCTGTCCATCACCAGCTCCTGGAGTTTACTCTAACTCAGGTCCATCAAGTCAGTGATGCCATCCAACTATCTCATCCTCTGTCATCACCTTCTCCTGCCTTCACTCTTTCCCAGCATCAAGGTCTTTTCCAGTGAGTCAGTTCTTTGCATCAGGTGGCCAAAGTATTGGAGTTTCAGCTTCAGCATCAGTCCTTCCAATGAATATTCAGGATTGATTTCCTTTAGGATGGACTGGTCGGATCTCCTTGCTGTTTAAGGGACTCTCAAGAGTCTTCTCCAATACCACAGTTCAAAAGCATCAATTTGTCAGTGCTCAGGATTCTTCACAGTCCAACTCTCACAACCATACATGACTACTGGAAAAATCATAGCTTTGACTAGATGGATCTTTATTGGCAAAGTAATGTCTCTGATTTTTAATATGTTACCTAGGTTGGTCCTAGCTTTTCTTCAAAGGAGCAAGCATCTTTTAATTTCATTGACAAGTATCAGTTTAAGACAAATCACAGGACATTCACAATGGTTTTCCACCCCAAGTCTTTCCAACATAGAAATTCTGGACAGGTCTTTGGTCTAGGAATTGCCTTCCCCCCGCCCCCATACTTCTATTAGTCATGCTATTTATGTACTTACCAAAAAAAAAAAAAAAACAATTTGAGTTATAATTAAGTGTCAGGCACTTAGCTAGGAGCTGGTAAAACAGAGGAGATGACCATACAGGCCTTGTCCCCAAGGAGGGGGTGGCCTAGCAAAGCAAAATGATAGAGGCACAGACACATCTCAGGAGACATTCGTTTAGACATATATTGTAGTGAGCACACACTGTGTGTCTGGGACTGTGACAGGTGCTGGGGAGACAGCAGGAAACAACAGCATATTACATTAATAGAAAAGAACCCTGACAGAAATACCATGTAAACCAATTGATGTGGGGGGCTGGAGGGGGCATTCCTCTTTGTCTATTGAAAACATTTGTGAGCTATTTTATTTAACAAACATTTAGTATGCGTGTGATGCTATTTTGCATTTCTAGCCTAATGATTGTTCTAGACCATCACCTAATTTCGACATGTAATGCTTGCTGATTTTATTATATATAATTAACCAATGCACTTTGAATCATGAGTTTTTAATATGCTCTACATTTGTTAGTCCTTAGAAATCTTGAAGAAGAAACCCTCATGTTTATATAATATGATGATATGGAAATAGGTATCCTGCAAATATGAGAGCGGTGGATGAAAAGACTTTTCCTCTGTCTTGGTACAGGGGGCTCTTGCTGGGTCCTGTCCTTTGGAGATGCTAGAATAAACCTCATTATTTCCAGTAGGCCTCCATCCAGGAAGATTTAGGGGGGACCAGAAAGGCCCCTGGTGGATGAGATATCCAGTCTCTCCCCTCCTCCTGCTCATACTTGACGTCTCCTGACAAAATGACTGACCTGGGCAAGTCTAGCTGCCGAGCTCGCAGCCAGTCCCTGCACAGAGGAGGGCTGTCAGAAGTCTTCCTGGAGTATCTGCCTGACAAGGAGGAAGCAGCGCCTGTCTCCCTTACCCTCGTTGATCTGGGTCAACCCCAGCTGATCAGAGCTCAGATAAGTGAGAACAGCCTTTATTTCTGCACCAGAAAAGAAGCCCCATGGGGGTCAGTTTGCTGTGTCCCATGTGGGTGTGTGCGCCTTGCAGTGGTGGCTGGGCTCTCTTTAGCCTCTCTCCCTCTCTCAGATAGTTTGGCTTGGATTCTAATGACACTCACAATCAATATTCCCCTCTAATTCTCAGGGCAGCTGAGAGAGCCACACAGGAAGAAGGGTGAGCTACGCAATGCTGGATGGGGAAGGGAGCTGAGGCTGGCCTTGGACCCTCATCACAGGCGGTTTAGTTGCTAAGTCGTGTCTGATTCTTGCGACCCTATGGACTGTAGCCCACCAGGCTCTTCTGTCCTTGGGGTTTCCCAGGCAAGAATACTAAAATGAGTCACCATTTCCTTCTTCGGGGATCTTCCTGATGCAGGGATCGAGCCCGCATCTCCTGTGGCAGGTGTATTCTTTACCATTGAGCTAGCTGGGAAGCCATTTGGAACTCAGCTACTCACAGTTAAATGCTTTAGAAGGGGAAAAAACATCACGTCATCTCCTCATCTATGATGTTTGCTCTAAGGCAGAACATGTGGGGTGTAGGTTTCTGGCTCTGCGGCAGGTCATGTCCTTGCAAGGACTGTGGCGTGATTATGTGGAAGCTGCCTTTATAAATGGCTCGTGGTCATGGCCCTGGGAGAGCACGGCGTCTGCCTGGATGTCTGGGCTGGAGAATCCATCAGGGCTGTGCCATGACGCCCGTGGCTGAGAATGCGCCGTCACGTCATGGCCCTGGGTACCCTCCACGCTGCCCGCTGGGTGGTTGGCCAGAAGGTCACTGGCTGAGCTGGAAATCTGCATGTCCCAGGGGTGCTGAGTGGGAACACTGCTATATGCTTGCTTGCCCCTTTGGGGACTGCTAATGGCCAAGAGTTTCAGAGGTCTTAGCTCACAGTAATTTTCCCAGCCTCCTAACTCTCCTTTGAAGGCATATTCTAGATCATGTTGTCTCTCTCCTGGCAGCCGGCCCTCCCTCCTGTTTGATCCCTGACTCACAGTGTGACCCAGATAATCTTCAGCATCCAGTTGGCAAAGTGGGAAACAGGGCACCCTACCCTTGACCTTGTGGTCCTCACAGAAGGAATAGAATAGAGGGCTCAGGACTCAGAATCCCTCTGCTTTCAGACAAGACTCTGAGCTCAGTACACAGGTCCAATCTCTGCTCCCAAAGATTCCCAGATGAATCTTAGGATGGAGGGATCTCATGGGGATCTGGCTTGTTCCCTCTCACAAGCTGTCCAATGCCCTCTCTAATGCCATCTGCCATTTATTCAATACTTATTAAATGCCAGGCACTGCACTGGCTGGTTCTTCTAGGAAGTGTTTCACTTGTGAATGACACGATAAGCTAGCAATTATTAATCCTGCTTTCAGAGGAGGGCAATAGGGACTCAGAGAGGTTAAGGTATTTGCCTTGCTTACTGCCACACTGTCACTAAAAAGCATTGACAAGTGTTAGGTTCCATAGCTATCTGATTCCAAATTCCATGTTGTTTCTTTCATGTGTGTGCTGTCTCTCTATGCAGTTCCCCCAAATATTGGTCTAGAATACAAACTAACAATTTAGTTATATGGCTCTTTTTAGTTCTTCCAGTGGATTCTCTTATCATCAGTAATCTGCTTTAAAATCTGTGTTGATTTCTCCACTTCTTTCAATTTTATTATAAGTATTTTAATAATTTCAAAATCTATAACATTTGTACTCTGTGCTTTAAGTGTTCCACATGTTGTTGAGAAGGTAATTCTAAAGGCTGACAACCAACATTAAACTAGAGAACTTCCAAAAACTACCTGGAGTGGGAACCCAAGGTAATGCTGGTGTGCATTTAAGGTTGAGAATAATTAGAATAGACAATCTCAGAGGTTTTGCTTTTGTAACTGTGGTCCATGAACCAGCATCACCTGGGAACTTGTTAAAACTGCGGAATCTTGGGACTCATCCCAGACATTCTGAATCAGAATCTGCATTTAAACAAGATCGGCAGTGATTTAAAATTAAGTTAAAGTTTGAGGAGAACTGCTTTATGTGTGAGCCTAAGGCAGAATGTTGTATCTGGGTGTGACTCAAGAGTCTAACATATTGAACTTGAAGCCCAACTCTGTCACTTAACAAATTGACGAGCACATTAACATTAGAGCAATGTGGCTTTAGAGCATTTAGCACAGTGCCTGGCTGGTGGCAGAAGTTGAAGAAATGTTATTCCTTTCCTTATTTACTTCTTTAAGTAGTTTTTCCCAGGTTTGAAACTCTTTGGCAGCAAAGTTTCTCCTATGCCTCTCCACTTCTCTCCTATCTGTAAAGCATCTGATTAATCACACTCTTTGATCTTTCCCTTCTCTGGTGTTATCAGAGTTGCACCATCAAGTGACTCTTCCCAGTACTGTCTTAAATGATGGTTCCTGGTCTCCCTTGTAAAATTTAATAGCAAAATGCTTTTGATATGCAAGCTTCTTTGAAGTCAGCCCAATCTATATTCCAAAGTCAAAAAGCTGTTCTGCACCGTGTTTCTTTCTTATATAAACCTGGAGTGTCAGGTGAAAAGACAGCTGCGTTCTCTGCTCTACTAGTTCCATTTGGAGCTTTCTGGAGAAACATGGGAAATTGTCAGGAGATGAGGACCCCGCATCCTGTGGTTAGGATTCATGTCAAGGGCACTTTTTATCCACCACCAACTTTATGGAGTTCATGACACCCCATAGGACTTTCTCATTTTTCCTCACTATTCAACCCCCACCATCACCACCCAAAGCCTAGGTTAGAGGTAGAGATGTCTGTCTCTGCTCCACAAACAAGGAAACAAATGCAGAAAGGTTGGGACAGTTTCCAGAGAACACACACACTCAGTCTCGATCCTACGTCTTCATAACCAGATGCAGTGTCCCAAGAAAACTAGAGGAAACCCTGCCTCCAGCAGCTGCTAACCATCAAATCTGGAGTTAATTAACCAGCCAGCATCCCTTCCCCAAAGAGTCAGGCACTTTAGAAATCACCATCTGTAGTTGGTTAAAGCCAACTATGAGGCACCCGTCCCCCGCCCCCGCCAGGAAAAGCTATCACTCTCTCTCCCCACCTCTCTCACTCCCTCTGCTCTTCTTCTTGCACTACCTCAGGGACATGCCCTTTCTCAACCCATGCACCTGAGAGCTTGGCTCATAGAGGGGGAACCAGAGCCCAGGGATGCTGAAAAGGTTTATGCACGTGTGTGCTCATCTCAGGGCTGCTCTCTGTTTACCTCTGTCTCTGTGTGTCTTTCTCTTGTATACACACAGAGGAATCCCCTAGAACTTCTCTCAGTGGCTCTTGGGCGGGACAAGAGGACTTCCCTACTGGCAGAAGTGCAACTACAAGAAGCCATTGCGCTGCTGTACTGGAGCCGTGTTAAGACTTGCATGGTCATACACATCTCCTGGGAGGGTCTCGTTAAATAAATGTCAGATTCTGATTCAGTAGGTCTGGGTGGGATCTGAGATCCTGCATTTTGAATAAGCTCCCTGGTGATGCTGAAGCTTCAGGTCTATGAGCCACATGGCAAGAGATCTAAATGATTGCCCCATCTTCTGGGGGGGTCTTAGGGGACTACTGGACCAGGCAGAAGTAGACAGGAATGGAGGGTCTGCAGGGGTGCTGCCTGCTGAGGATGGACACCCAGGGGGCCTCTGTGCTTTCATGATTTTGCTGCTATGTCGAACTGGTCAATTTCAAAGATGGTTACTCAAGGAATGGTATTAATCTTATTCATTCAATAGACCACATCAGTAAGTCAAAGGAAAAACCACATGCACATATCAATGTATAATATTAAGATATTTGATAAAAATTCACATCAATTCCTGAAAAAGAAAAAAAATCCCTTTAGATGATAAAGATATCTTTCTTCAACCAGCTTCTCACATAATACTTGAAGCCAAGACCCTTAGAAGCAATCTTATTAAATCAAGGCCAAGAATGTCAACTGTTGTCAGTACTGATTAACATTCATTTAAAATTGGGGGCCAAGGCATATGAACCAGAGATTAGAAGTGCAGCTATAGAAAAGAGACAGCTACCATAATTTTCAGATTGTGTAATTGTTGACTCAGAGATCCAAGATTCAGCTGAAAATTTTTAACATTAATAAGAAAGCTCAAAAATGTGGTGCATGCAAAGGAAACACAAAAAGTCATAACTTTCATACATACACAGCCAACGATCAGGAAGTACTTGGAGGAAAGTTCCTTTCACATATGACAACAAACATGAGAAATATGTAGAAATCAACTTAATAATGAATATGCAAACCATCAGTAAAACATAAAACATCACAAAGAGCTGTAAATGACTTGGATACATGGTGAAACATACCCTGGTCCTCCATGAAAAGATTAAATATTCCTTCACTGTTTATCATATCTAGGGTGAAGCATAAAAATGCTGACACAAAGTGCTGAATATATGTGTGGCTTGTTGGCTGAGGGCTTCACTGTAAGGTAATCTGGCCAGGATACTTCATGCAAAGATCCTGATTTGTTATCTTTAGGGATTTTCTGTTGGCTAAGCCCTGGAGAAGATTTACCAGCCTCCAGCTGGAGTGTATTCACTTGGCTGCCCATGTTCTGGAAGCTGGGTGTCTCAACAGACACTATCTAATAGCTCAGATGGTAAAGAGTCTGCCTGCCATGGAGAAGACCCAGATTCGATCCCTAGGTTGGGAAGATCCCCTGGAGACGGGAATGGCAACCACTCCAGTATTCTTGCCTGAAGAATCCCATGGACAGAGAAGCCTGGAGGGCTACAGTCCATGTGTTCACAAAGAGTCGTACACAACTGAGCGACTAACACTACCCAACTACTAAACTTTCACAAACTCCTCCTGTTTTCAGTTCAGCGCCCTTGCCACCATCAGGGCTGGGGTGCCCCAATCCAGCACCCTCTATGTTACCCTTTCCTAAGATAGAACAGCAGTCTCGGAAAGGGTACAGAATATGTCTCTGCATGGAGTGGGGGGAGATGGTCTTGGGATCTATCTGCTTTTTAAATCAACTTGCAACCAGTCCTCCTCCTTTGAATGCTACTTTGCTCTCACTTACAGACCAGGTGCCCTGTTCCTGATTATCCCCACGTCTCAAATAAAGCTGTTATTAAAGAATTTCCCCACTTCTGACTTAGTATTCACTTTTAATGTATCTGCTTTTGACTGCTGCTCAGCTTCCAAATTTTGTTGCTGTTGCTTCCTCTCCTTGCTGTTTATGCATTTTTCCTTTAAAAAAATCCCATATGTCATTTTGAATGTTACCAGATAGCAATCAATTCAGGAGCCCAGATAGGAAAAAAAAAAACACTAGTATTGACTGCATATGATACAGTGCAAATCCATTTCCAAGAAAATGGCAGGGGATCAGAGGAGAAGAACACCCAGTTTAGGGCATAAGGGAGTGGGGCATGGGATTCCTTTCTCTTAAAACATATTTTTAGAAATAAATTGGTTTATCTCGTTCATGTAGCAACTTAGAGCTAAGTGTCAGAAGCCTTGAAAGGATTCAAACTCTTTAACTCAGTAATCCCACCATCTGAATCTATCCTAACAAACAGTTGAAAATCTGAAGAGGTACAAATTATTAGGTATAAAATAAGCTGCAAGGATACATTGTAGAATTCGGGGAATATAGCCAATATTTTATAATAACTATAAATGGGACATAACCATTACAAACTGTGAATCACTATATTGCACACCTGTAATTTATATAATATTGTACAATACTACAATTAAAAATAATAATACTAATAAATAAAACCTTGAGTAAACTTTACAAACAAAGATGTTCATCAAACCACATTTATGATCATGAAAAAGTGGAGATAATTTAAATGTTCAATAGTAGGGGAATGTTCAAGGAGCTTACAAAACATTCACTTGGTGAAATATATGATACAGTCATTTCAAAAAAGGTTTATTGAGAGTAATAAAAGAAAATATATACACTAAGCAAAAAAATCAAGATAAAATTAAATATTATTGTCTTCAAAAGTACGTAAAATAAAAATTTTTAAACTTTGCCCAGGAAAGGAGTCAAAAGAAATATCCCTAAATGTTAACACTGGGTAAAGTTCCACTTTTCTGCTTCTTTCTACTTTTCTATAATGAGCAACTATTTTCTTTAATAACAGCTTTATTGAGATATAATTCACCTACCACAAAATTCACTCATTAGAAGTATACAACTTGATGATTTTTAGCTATTCACAGGTATGTGTATCCAACAACACAGTCAATTTTAGGACATTTTCATCATATCAAAAAAAAAATGTTGTATATTTAACTATCACTCTCCAACCCCTACTTTCAGCCCTAATCAGCCAGAAATCTGCTACTTCTGTATAGATTTGCCTATTCTGAACTGGAATCAATATAAAGTGTGGTCTTTTGTGACTAGCTTCTTTCATTTAACATTATGTTTTTAAGGTACATCCAAGTTGTAACATGAATCAGCACTTCATTTCTTTTTATGGCTGAATACTGGTCCATGTATAGATGTATCTTATTTTGCTTATCCATTCATCAGTTGAAAGACTTTTGGATTGTTTCTACCTTTTGACTATTATGAATAATGATGCTATAAGCATTTGTATACAAGTTTTCACATGGACATATGTTTTCATTTCTCTTGGGTATATACCTAAAGAATAGAATTGCTGGGTCCTATGGTAACCCTATGTGTAACCACTTAAGGAAATGTCAGTCCGTCTTCCAAAATGACTGCCCAATTTTACATTCACACTAGTAATACATCAGAATTCCAATTTCTCCACATTCTCACCAACACTTGGTATTACCTGTCTTTTTAATTATAGTCATCCCAATGAGCTCAAATTTGTGGTTTAGATTTTCTTTTTCCTAATAGCTAATTACACTGACCAGCTTTTCATGCCTATTGGCCATTTGGATATCTTTTAGGGGGAAATGTCTGTTTAAGTGCTTTGCCTACTTTTGCTTTGTATTGTCTTATTATTAAGTTGTATTTCTTCCTGTTTTGATGTTATTTTCCACTCGACATTTTTTGTAGATATTCCTTTGATCTCTCAACAAATCAGTCATCCCGGGTCAAATTTCCACATGCTTTCCAGGTATTTTTCTTTTAAAACATCATTCTCCAGGCAGGAACTAACTGTGGAGGACATTTGTCTGGTAATTGCTGTTGTTTTGACAGACTGGCATCTGGAAAACTTCCCCCATGCTTGTGAATTTACCACCTTATGAGTCACAATAGGAAGCAGAGCCCTCCTCCACTGTGGAGCCAAGAAGGCTAGATTTGTGTTTTTCCAGCCTCCTTCATAACAGGGACAGGAGTACATGATTTGGATTCAGCCAATCAGATTCAAGTGTCTCAGACATGAGCCAGGATCTGATGATGAAAAACAATAGGGTCAACAGAAAAAGCATTCTGGTGATGGCAGAATCTGTGGCTGTGATCACCAGTGCTGGGGAAGAGGCAGCAGTAGAAGCACAGGCAGCAGTCATGCATGCTCAGCATCCTGGGGCAGTGACGGCTGGGGCCAGGAGGGATGCCAACTGAAGCTCTGTGTTTCCCAGCAGATGTGACAACAGCATCTTCCCCAGCCTGGTTCTGGGCTGCCGTTTGGCTGTCAAACTGAACACTGCTAGCCGTCTCTGTTCTGGCCTACTTTTTAAGCTCAGAAGTCTCTTTTTTGGATTAAATTAACAAAATGGCTTTCCACTGTTGCAACAAAGAAGCTTGATTAATAACTACTAAATGCCGAGTGTGAAGGCCACGGATTAACAGCTCAGGATCTCAGGTCTGAGGACACAAGTGGCCCCAGGCATCCAGAGAGCACCATGAATCTCCCCCTCAAGGGCCTAGAATCTTCTCCAATTCCTCAGACATAGCAATCTAATAAAACCCTTGCTTAGCCCATTACTGCACACCATAAGCCTGTGTTGTCCAAGCTCTTAGATTCTTTACACTGAAGCAACTCCCTATCCCCAGCCGGGAAAAGCCTCCTTACCCAGAAAAAATATTTATAAAACTTCTAACCTCTGCCAACACTCACTAAGAAAAAAATGTCAACAATGATTAAGCATGTCTTGTTCTATACTCAAGTAGTTGTATGAACTGGCAGGCAAAACTGTAACTAATAGTCAAATCAATCAACAAATATGTATTTTGTTTTCAGAAATGGACCAGTTTAGCAATGCTCTAGAACTGACAAATCATCCTCTTTTACCCAACAACTGCACCCTAGCCACCCCACTCCTGTACACATACCTAATATTTTGTGATCATTTGCAAAATGAACAAACAGGACACAATTTTTTTGCATCCTCTATTGAGGTACTCACAAGGCCTGAGTGTGACTATGTCCTTTGGAGATGTACCAAAACCTTTGGAGATGTACCAAAAAGTTGGATTTTGCTTGCTCCAGGACCCCCACTCATCCTATCCCCCTCACAGGTGCTCTCAGGGCTCCTCTTAGCAGGCTAGCAGCTGGCACAACTCCACACCTTTTCTTCCAAGATCAGTTGCTATACATGGGTGCAGCCTTCTCACTCACCTCCTTTTCACTCTGGCCCTTTCTGGCATCTGGTCATCTTGCCCAGATTCAGGTCCTCAACACCTTTGCAAATAATCTCCCAAACATCCCCTGGGAGACTTAAGCATCAGCCCTTTTCTTTCTGAGAAGGAAAAAGCCTCTCAAGACTTCTAAACCCTTCAAACTGGCTCCAGTGATCATCACCAAAATGTCTTCTGCAGTAAATTTGTCCAACAATATCCTTTGGAAGTTAAACAACAAATTCACTTCGGCCAAGCTGACACTGTGCACATTCACCCCAGCAGCTGCAATAATACCAGGACCATTCAGGGCCTGGGTCCCAGCTCTACTCTCTAAACACAGTGTCTGCTCTCATCCCCAGGACTCTGACTCAGTAACTCTAGCCCTCCCATCTCCATCCAAAAGGTGAATCTAAGTCAACCCAGCAGATGCCAGTTCATAGAAGGCTAAGCAACCAATTCACTGGGAGCCAATTCACAGAATTCAACTTGCCAAGCAAACCTTTTGCCAAATTAATCTAATTTGACTTATTGGAATGTTCATTGGGAATATTTAGCATCACTCATGGGAATGTTAGATTTTAGTAACTGATGATAAGGACATAGAAAAGCATATTCCAATGGCAACAATCAAATATCGGCTTTTCTATCAGGATTTTTTAGTAATCACAGACATTTTGGATGATGTTTATGTTAACATCAACTTCTTTCAAACACTCAAAACTTAAATTTGAATTACCATCCATTGGAAGGATCCAGCTCTAGAACCGTTCAGAGCCTCAGGGTATGCAGAACGTATGTCCTCATACCTCATGTCTATGGGTCTGCCTTTTCAGCACCTGTGCCCCCTGGCTCTGCCAAGGTGGACGGGGTGGCTCGGCAACAGTTGCCCAATATTGCTGGCTC
Organism: Antilocapra americana; assembly: GCA_007570785.1. Classification (NCBI taxonomy): domain Eukaryota; kingdom Metazoa; phylum Chordata; class Mammalia; order Artiodactyla; family Antilocapridae; genus Antilocapra; species Antilocapra americana. The sequence continues at coordinate 30,334,765 of ML664161.1, forward strand.
TAGTAGGGCCCAGTGGTCTTCACTGACAGGAAAGAAAACTCAAAATGCTGGGCCGTAGCTGGGCCCTGCCTACCAGCTGGTAGAGCTAGTGCCTCACCCTTTAGGGGAACAGGGTTTGAAGGGTATGGCAACTTACAAGACCCCTTCTGCGCCACCTTCCACTGGAGAGGCTGGAACTAGTCAATACAGTAAATCTCCTACATACAAATGAGTTCCTATATTCTGAGAGTGCATTCATAAGTCCACTTTGTTCTTAAGTCCAACAAAGTTAGCCTAGGTACTCAACTAACACTATCAGCTATATAGTACTGTATGTACTGGAATAGGTTTATAATACTTTTCACATAAATAATACATAAAAAACAAATACACACCAAAATGAAGAAAACATTTTTAATCTTACAGTGCAGTACCTTGAAAAGTCCAGTAATACAGTACAACAGCTGGCTTACAGGGGCTGGCATGAGTGAACAGGCAAGAAGAGTCACTGACTGGAGGAGGGAGAGGAGGTGGGAGGTGGTAGAGCTAAAGGATCGACAGCAACAGGAGACAGAAGACAAACTGCAATTTCCTTCATGCCTGAGGCTGATGGAACACAGGTCCCCATCTTTGAAAGTTTGCAACTTGCAAAGTCATATGTAGGGGACCTACTGTACTTCCTTTCCCAGCTGTCCTTTCATCCAGGGGTGGCCATGCGACCTGCTCTCAGTAGATAACCACACAGAGATCTATGAAGGGGGTTCTGCATAGTGATATTCAGGAGCTGGTGGCAGTGAGAGCATCCTCCGTGGATACAGAAAGAAGGTGGAGTGCGTTGTCTGCAGAGAATTTAAAATGCTGATAGCACTGACTAAAGGTCAGCCTGCTTTTTCCTTTCACCAGACACTGGCGATTTTGAACAATGTCAGTGATGTAACACTCTCATGACCGGGGCAGATCACTCGTCTTACTACCCCCACATCCGCCTCCAACCTGGAAGGGCTCCCGAATGACTAGAGGAGATGAATCCATACACACACGCAGGGCAGCACTGAAGGCACGTCAGGCTGTGCCAATAACTCCGGTCCACATTCAGGGAGAGTGCGGACTTCCCCTTCAGTCTTTGTTAAAGCAGCCTCATCAGTGAGCATGGGCTTCCCTGGTGGCTCAGACGGTAAAGCATCTGCCTGCAATGAGGGAGACCTGCCTTTAATCCCTTGGTGAGAAGATCTCCTGGAGAGAGGAAGAGCTACCCACTCAAGTGTCCTTGCCTGGAAAACCCCATGGACAGAGGATACTGGAAGACTACAGTCCATGGAGTCTCAAAGAGTCGGACATGACTGAGCAACTAACACTTCACTTCATCAGTGAGTGCAGTGACCTGGGTCCCAGTGTCATTTCCTGAGAGCATCAGTGCTTCAGACATCCAGGTGCCTGATGTCCTCTTCTCCTGGCTGTGTTAAAGGAGCAGCTAAGAAAAGGAGCCTTTGTTTCATGCCAGAGGCTGGCTGAGAGTGCATTCATAAGTCCACTTTGTGCCTGCCGTGCCTTCATCCTTACCTCTTTCTTACCCATGTGTGCTCCCTTGCCCCAGGGTCAGGATCCAGAAAGTCTGAAGGATGCTGTCCTGAGGCTCCCCCAGCAATCCCCACCTGCCTTGAGGTAGGGAGGCCCAGTGGGACAAGTCCTAAACTAGGACTTGGAAGACCTGAGCGCTATTGGCCTACTATACTGGTTTACTGGTCAGCTGTGTGAACTTGGATAGGTTTCTCTCCTTTTTTGAGCCTCATTTCCCAGCAATAAAAATCAGAGGGCCATACTGAATCATCCCTAGCAGGTTCTTCACAATCTAAGATTCTCCCCCTTACCCCTACCCACTTTTCCCTCTCTCTCATATGTCGCTGTTGCATTGTTCAGTCACTAAGTTGTATCCAACTCTTTGTGACCCCATGGGCTGCAGCACACCAGGTTTCCCTGTCCTTCACTATCTCTCAGAGTTTGCTCAAACTCATGTCCATTGAGTTGGTGATGCTATCTAACCATCTCATCCTCTGCCTCCCTCTTCTCCTTTTGCCTTCAATTTCTCCCAGCATCAAGGTCTTTTCCAGTAAGTTGGCTCCTCACATCAGGTGCCCAAAATACTGGCGATTTAGTTTCAGCATCAGTTCTTCCAATGAATATTCAGGGTTGATTTCCTTTAGGGTTGACTGGTTTAGTCTCCTTTAGTTCAAGGGACTCTCAAGAGTCTTCTCTAGCACCACAGTTCCAAAGAATCAACTCTTTGGGACTCAGCTTTCTTTATGAACCAACTCTCACATCTGGAGACTACTAGAAATAGACTCATATTATGTCAAGACTCATATCATGACTACTGGAGAAACCATAGCTTTGCCTGTATGAGCCTTTGTTGGCAAAGTGATGTCTCTGCTTTTTAATACACTGTCTAGGTTTGTCACAGCTTTCCTTCCAAGGAGCAAGTGTCTTTTATTTTCATGGCTGCAGTCACTGTCTGCAGTGATTTTGGAGCCCGAGAAAAAAATCTGTCACTGCTTCCATTCTTTCCCCTTCTATTGCTATGAAGTGATGGGACCACATGCCATGATCTTAGTTTTTTGAATGTTGAGTTTTAAGCCAGCTTTTCACTCTCTTCTTTCACCCTCATCAAGAGGCTCTTTAGTTCCTCTTCACTTTCTTCCATTAGAGTGGTATCATCTGCATACATGAGATTGTTGATATTTCTCCTGGCAATAGCTTGTGCTTCATCCAGCTTGGCATGCCACATGAGGTACTCTGCATAGAAGTTAAACAAGCAGGGTGACAATACACAGCCTTGTTGTACTTCTTTCCTAATTTGGAACCAGTCAGTTGTTCCATGTAAGGTTCTAACTGTTGCTTCTTGACCTGCATACAGGTTTCTCAGGAGACAGGTAAGGTGGTCTGTTAGTTCCATCTCTTTAAGAATTTTCCACTATTTGCTCTGATCTACTTATTCAAAGGCTTCACGTAGTCAATGAAGCAGAAGCAAATCTGTGTGTTTTAATAAAAGCCGTAACGTTGCATTGCTCTAAAAATTTAACCATGCTCTAAAAAATGTGAAGAAACGATACATTAGTTATATACTTTCCAATGATTTTTAAAAAATGATTCCATTTATCTTTACACGAGGCTTGGAAAGTGCATCTTTAGTGACATAGACAAGGATTTGTAACTTTCTAACCACTTCACTCTTAATCAGTTTTGGATCTTAGTAGCTTTAGCAAATTTCATGAGCCAATGTGGATAATTAAAAGAGAAGTGATACTACCTCTTGGAGTTATTTTCAGTGACACAGCTCCTAATTTTGCCAAATGCAATGCCATTATTTGCTCAAATTGTTGAGGACCTAGCATGTACTTGAAGCAGATGTCAGCGCTGATGCCTCTTGGACACTGGGTCAAGCCCTAGGGGCTTGTTTAGGCACTGAGCACAGAGGGATGCTGCACCAACTACAGCAGCATCGCTCCAGGGCAATCTGGTCCTCACCAGCTGCAGGAAGGACCCTACCCATGGGGACACAGTGCACTTTAAGGATATCAGAGGCAGAACCCTGGGGAAGAAAGGAAAAGGCAAATACCCAGCACTTAGACTGAGAGAGCAGAGCAATCCTGGCCACCCAGGATGGTCTGTGCTGCTTACTTAGAAAATGCCTTATTTTTTCTGGGTACTGAGGCCCATCAGGGGACTTCATGTCCAGCAGTGCAGTGGCCTGAAGCAGGCATGACAGGGCACCTGACTTCCAGTCAAGGGAGTGATCTGAGCTGGTGTGGTGAGCCCCCTTCCTGCTCCAAACCCATGGAGCTGCTAGGTAAAATACTGAAAATTAAATCTAAAACCAAGATTAGAAGCTAAATAAATCTGTGGATGTTTGAGTGAAAGGAGACTCAGTTGATGACCAGTGGGCGAACCCATCTAAGCAAATGCCTTAGAGGCTGAGTTGTTGTTTCTGTGTGTGCATCTGATTTATCAACAATTACACTGAATTGAATATGCAATCTTGTGTCTTTTTAAAATGTAAATAAGGTATAATTTACATGCAGTAAAATTCATCCTCTTAAATATACAGTACTATGAGTTTTGACAAATGTGTTCAGTTACGTAACCACTATGTCAGTCAAGCATAAATCAGTTTCATCACCCACTAAACTCCCCTCTCCCCTTTGCAGTTAATCTGTTCCACCACCTCTTGTCTCTGGCAACCACTGATATGTCTCTGTCCCAATATTTTTGCCTTTTACAAAATTCCATATAAATGGAATCATAGAGTCTTTAGAGAGGCTGTAATTTTAATTCTCACCTATGGAGGGATATAAAAGCTGCAGTCTTGCAAATAGCAGAGATATTGGAACTAAGCTCCTAAAATGAAGCTGGGAGTCAAGAAAGGGCTTCTTTACTTGGAACTGGGATTAGAAGAAAAATTCTGCTTTCTGACCCAAATATTAGGCACAAAAGTGGGCCACTTGACTTGAACTGTGATGAAAATAGTCACCCATGAGGTAGCTAAACCGCTAGTCTGTGTGTTATTTGTGGACAGGTATTCTCATATAATCAGTGTGATATGAATGTCCTGAGCCTAGAAACTCATATAAAAGCTGATCCAGAAACTGTGAATCCTTTAGACATGGCAGAGGTAATTTCAATATCATACCACAGGAACATTTCCACAACTGAAGCATATAAAGGACCCCCACGTAAAACAATTTCTCACCTGCAAAATTGCAAACTTTGCAAGCAAGTCTATGAGGAATAATCAGCAGATACATTAAACAAACACAAGTGAGAAACTAAAAATTATACAGAAGTCTGAAGGGATCTTCAAAATAGGTATGCTTGTAGAATGTAAAGAAATTTTAAAATGATTAGATTTATAAGGCAACCCCCCCCAGATTACTATAAAAGATAAATAGAAGGATTGAGACAGGTACCAAATAGAAAATTCCAAAACTAAGCAATATAATACATAATTTTTAAAAATCAATGATCAGATTAAACAATTACTAGATATGATTGAAGGAGGAATTTGTGAATAGGAAAACAGAGCTAACAAAATCACAGAGCTATAAAATATGAGAGAGGATTTAAGAGATGTAGAGTAAAGGTTGAGAAGCCACAATATATATAATCTCTAAAAAGAGTTTCAAAAGTAAAGAATACACAGACTAGAAAAGAGATTCTATTTAAAGAAATAATGGCTAAGGTTTCTCCAGAAATTAGGAGAGACATATGGCCTTACATTGAATAAGCACACTAAACCCCAAGCAGGATAAATAAACGTGTTATCTACAAAGAAAAAAAAATCAAAAATGCTAATTTAGTGAAATTATAGATACTTACAAGATAATGGTTATCAGATAAGCAACAGAGTATCCATCATCATAGACACCATAAAACAATGAATTAAATCTTCAAAGTGCTAAGAAAAAACATCATCCAAGGGGATTCTAGTGTGGAATATTTCTCTTTCTTCTCCCAACATGTTTAGATTTAAGGCTAACAGCGTACTTAAGGGTATATAAATGTTCATTTATTTTACAAATTTTCATATATTTTATTTATTTTTATCCATTCATAAGATATACTTTATTTTTTTTCTTTATATTATTGTGTTGGTTTTGCCATACATTGACATGAATCTGCCATGGGAAAACATGTGTTCCCCTTCCAGAACCCCGCTCCCACCTCCCTCCCGATTCCATCCCTCTGGGTCATTCCAGTGCACCAGCCCTGAGCACCCTGTATCATGCATCAAACCTGGGTTGGTGATCCATTTCACATATGATATACAAATTTTCATACATTTTAGCATGTCCTTTTGATAAAAAGACCAAAGAGAATCATTCCTAGGAGGGGTAGAATTTGGTGAAATGGAGCTTACTAAATCCAGATACCTTGGGGCTGTGAGTTACTCTTAGAATTCTATACCCAATTTAACATCCTTTAAGAGTGAGCCAAAATAGAGAAAATCATCTCAGAAAAAGGAATGGCTAAAAACATTAGTTTCAAAGGTAAGGGTAAGCAAAGAAGTCATTATGATCTAAATAAGTATTGAATCATCATCATCAGTTTGAGGAGGTTTAAAAACATGGGACCATCCAAATGTTAGAAATAGTAACAGGAACCTCAGTTGGGGGAGATAAAACTATAGTGAATAAAATCCCTAATTTTATCTAGGAGGAGGACAAAGATATTGATTAACCTCAGGTTTTGTTAGAAAAATATAAAGTGAAGTATGTATATTAAAAACTAGGGAACATCCCTGGTGATGCAGTGGATACGAATCTGCCTGCCAAAGCAGGGGACACAGGCTTGATTCCTGGTCAGGGAAGATCTCACAAGCTTCGGAGCAACTAAGCCCGTGCACCACAGCTACTGAGCTCACACTCTGGAGCCTGTGCTGCACATCAGGAGAAGCCACCACAATGAAAAGTACACCGTAATGATCAGTAGCCCCAGCTCAACACAACTATAGAAAGCCCCCATGAAGCAACAAAGACCCAGCCCAGCCAAAACTAAATAAAGTACATTTTAAAAAATAGAAAAAGTCTAAAGGCCAGAAACAAAATATATAACTATAAATCATTAGCGGGCAAATGAGAGAAGAAAAACCAATCAGTCTCACAGAAAGCAGGGAAAAGGTAAGCAAAGAAGTGATATATGGAAAATGCAAAACATTTTAGATATTAAGTCCAAATAATCACAGTAATCACACAAATCAGAAGAGTTAACACTGCTTATTAAAAGACAGACATTCAGACTACACTTTAAATATCCAAATAAATGCAGTTTATAAGAAGTGCACCAGACATAATGACACAGTTGGAAAATAATTCAACAGAAAAAGATATGCCAAGTGAAAGAGAAAACTGTGGTTACAAATTATTGAAAAATCCACTTAAATTAGTTATGACAAAGTAGATTTACTAGCTCAGATAAATAGAACCTCCAGAGGCTGGATCAGATCAGGTGATTCAGCAACAATGTCATCAAGGATTCAGTATATTCCCATCTCTGCTCTCTTGCATAGTATCAGCTTCACACTAAGGCTGACACCCCTCTGGGAGTAAAATGGCTGCAAGATTTCTAGCCTTCATCTCACATATCCCATCAAGAAAAGCCAACACATTTATAAAGAACAACAACAAGAGGTAAGGGACATGATTTAAACAACAGGATCTAAAGACAAAGTTGTAATCATGAAAATAGGGTGGTATTTGTACAGCCATGAAAAATAGATGAAACTGACTGGAGAGCCTAGAAACTACATCTATATGATGTTGGGACAATAGTATCTGTTGTGAAAGAATAAAATTAGGTTTCCATCCCATAATATGTACAAAAATAAACTCAGATAAATGAAAATCTAAATATTTAAAATATCATCACAAAAAGTAACAGATTAGAAATTATTTGAAATATATAATGGAAAAAAAGTAGTTTCCAGAGTATATGAAGACCTTCTACAACTCAACGAGAAAGACAGCCCAATAGAAAGCAAGGTAAGAGATACGAAGGGGTAATCACAGCAGAGGAAACTCAAAGAACATCTGAAAAGATGCTCAACTTCCCAAGCATTCATGGAAGAACAAATGAAAACATCGTGATACCATTTCACTCTCCTTGCTTTGGAAAAAATTCAAAGGTCTAATACTAATCTTTTTGAGGATGTGAGGGAATAGGAACATATATGCTGCATGTCAAGGGATAAGTTAGCAAGGCCATTTGGAGGACAGCTCTGCAGTTTTTCTTTAAATTGAAAAATACACATATTATATGACAGATCCCCCAAACCCTACACTGAGTGAAAAAAGCAGAGGAGCTAGAAAGATGTATAAAATCTATATAATTTCTTTATATTATTATAAATTTTTAAAAATAAGATATTACATTGCTTATGGGCACATACATATGTTATAAACATTTCTGAGGTGGACAAGAAGGAACCTATCAAATTTATGACAATAATTTCCTCAGGAAGGGAAAGGAAGGAAATAGGATTGGATAAAAGTGAGAGTCCATTTCATCAGAGATATTCCTCCTTAAATCTCCCTGAGGGAGCAGCCTGAGACTGGGGCTTCCAATTTGACATGACTAGCTTCTTTCACTTCTCTGACCCACTTTTCTCACTCTTCCTAGTTCTTCTTGGGAGAACTTCCCTAACAAACCTGGTGCACATGAATCCTCAGCCAGGGTCTGCTTACAGGGAGCCTGTCCTAGGACAGTGACCAGTAACATCAAAGTCTCTCCCCGATGCTCTAGCCTGTCCCTCTTTGTTAAACTGAAAAGTGGCCCCCCAAAGATTATGATCCCTGGAATCTGGGAATGTTACTTATGTGGGTAAAAAAAAAAATGATTCTTTGCAGATGTGACTAAATTAAAGGTCATAAGAAGAGGAACCTGTCTTGGATTATCTGGATGGACCTCACTGCATCACATCCGTCTTTATAAGTGGGAGGCAGAGGGAGTTTTGACCACACACATATGGAGAAGGCCAGGCAAAGACAGATCATGTAGAGAGATGCGAAGAGGCCAGCCTCAAAGACTGAAACGAGCGAGCCACAAACCAAGGAACGCTGGCAGCCAAGGAAAAGGTAAGGAGCAGATTCTTTCCTAGAGCCCCCGGGGGGAGCACGGCCCTGCTGACACCTTGTACACCAAAACTGTGACCGGGTGTTTTAAGCCACACAGTTTATTGTAAGTTGTCACCACAGCCACAGGAAATGAACTACTACTAACAAAAACTATACTCCATCACTGTTTATCAAGTACCAGGCTCTGTGCTTAAACTTCTCATCCTATTTATCTAATTTAAGCTTCACATAACTTTCTGGGATAGTTAATTTGCAGATGAGAAAACTGAGTCTTCAGGAGGAGAACTGACTTGCCCAGAGTGACATGAAGTCAGGATTCAGACACGAGCAGGTTGACTTCTGAGTTATCATTCATTACAGGTACTGTGCCCCATCTTTCAAGTTGAGGGGGCCCAGCAGGGATGATTATTAAGCAGGGAAGGAGAAGCATGTCCACCCTGCTTTGTGTCTGGACCGCAGGAACAAAGTCAGCAGCCTGGATTCAGAAACCTCTCCAGCCTCACTGCCTAGTTCCAAAGAAGCGCCCTCCCGAGAGTGGCCAGTCGGCAAACCTGTCCACCAGTGCTAAGCATGGCAGGTAGATGCACAGCCAAGCAGACGGAGGGAGACAGGTGCTGACTGTGCTGAGGGGCTGCTCTGGAAAATGTCGGTCTCCATCCCAGCCCCAGTGTTTCATAGTCACCAGGCACTGGAATCTTCCCCAAGAGTGGCTCATTCCAAAAAAAGAAAAGAAAGGAAAAGCACAGCCCAAACCATTCCTCCTCTAGGGGCTGCATTCAACAAAGGAAAGTTCTTAAGGAAGCAGGTGCTCTCTGGCTGGGATGATGCCAAGCGGATCCTGGAAGCCCCATCAGTCCTCAGGAGCAGTTATCCTTCCTTTGGGACACCTGGCTTATTGCTGATCTCTCCTTTGGCTAAGAAAGAGGGCCCTGCACTTTGATCCGCTCCACCTGCTGCCAGGGTCCCTCTCTGGGAAATGCCAAGTCTGCCACCACTTATGCCCCTGCCTCAGCTCACAGCCTCACTGCTCGCCATGACCTAGGCCACACGCCACGGCAGGCCCTCCTAATGCTCATCTAGCCTTGACTGTGGTCTCCAGACACACAGCCCCATATCCTCTGGGCAAAATACCATCAGAGAAAAATTAGACACAGCCTCTACCTTGAAAGAACTTGGAGATTAGTGAGGGAGGTAAACTTGTACACAGAAACCTTTAATAGAGGCCAGGCGTGATAAGGGCTATAATGGAGCTAAAGCTACCACTTATTATGGGAGTGTTTTCTCTGTATTGGGCACTGGCCCATTCCCATTTCCCACATGGCCCTGTCAAGTCTTTGTGGGTCCTTTACCCCCATGGGGCCTGTCCCCCTGCTGTCCTGCCCTATAGCAGCTGGAGGCTAGGAAGCTCAGGTCTTCACCTGAGAAGTCTGGCTCAAATGTTCAGCGGATCTGGAATTCACTGGGAGCCAGGAGACGGTGCTCACCTGTCCTGCTTCCTTAGGGCTGATACAGAGCCCCTCTTCCACCCGAGCTTCTCCCCTTTCCTCACCATGGGGCCCTGCTTCATCTGCAGAGACCCCAGGAGCCCTGCCCAGCAAGTCCCAGGTGTCTTGGATGTTTGCTTTTCTCTCAGTTAAACAGATCTCTGTCTTGCTGATACTGACTGCATCTCAAAGCCTAATTATGATGCTGACTTATCACTCCTTTTAAGAACCAGGATGGGGGAGGGGAACTGGAGGAAGGGGAGATATATACATGGATGGAGAGGACCAAGACTTTCCTCTTGCTTCTTGGTGCTGAGAATAAAGAACTGAAGGGGGAGTTCTGGGTAAAATGGGGCTCAAAATGGTCCAATAACCTGCTCAAAGCCACATATCTAACTCATGGTGAGGCGGGGACCCTATTTCTGACTTTATCAGAAAGTAGGTGAGAATGAGAAGTGGGTGGGGTGGGGGGATGTGGGCACATCAACCAGGCTGGGCAGAGCCTACCCCAAGCTGCTCACAGTTGGTGTTTAACTCACTCCCTCCCTGGCCCATGCAGGACTCCAGGGAGAACCTAGAATCACACTCCGAGTAAGACAGGCAGGAACTCTAAAGGCTGAGCAGGGCGGGCTGCAGAGTTGCCCCAGGACCCACTTACCCTGGCCTCCTGCCACACACTTACTAGGGCCAGCTCAGCCCGGACAGGGTTCCAGGCCCTGAGAAGGACACAGATACATCAGGCATGCCCCTGACCTCTAGAGTTCACAGCCTCCTGAGGTACACAGATTGCTGCCCTGGAAGCCACACCACCCAGAGCGCCTGCAGTAGGACACCGGGATCAGCTGTCAAGTCACCTTTCTGGGCCGGAGCCAGGATTCTGCGCCCTCTCTTGGCTTTGCCGGCTGGCGCTGTGTAAGCTACAGCGGTAGGGGGCGCAAGAAGGTGCCTAGGGGCTGGGGGCGGAGAGCCGGCTTCCTCTTTCCTGTTTGTTCCCCGTCTGCTTCCTGCAGGCTTCCTGTTTCCGTGAGCGCCATCCCACCACTATTCTTCCCCCGGCCCCAGGCAAGGCCAAACTGGAACAGCAGCTGACTCCAGCTTGCAGCTTTTCCAGCTCCTGCAGAACCCGTTTCACCCCACCCTGACGGCCAAGAAACAATGTTAACAGCCAGCTGGCGCCCCTACTGGGGAGGTCTGGTTCCAGGCACGCGGCCCTCCTTCCTCCCAAGTATGAGTTCCAGCTCTGTAGAGCTCCTCCTCCGTGCTTTGCTCCTTCAGCCAGGGGAACGGTGGCTGATCCTGAAGTTGCCACCTCTGTCCTCCTTTGGCGGGGTGGTCCTCCTTTTTCAGTTATCTAGTTAATTTTATACCCAGTGGTTCTGTCTATCAAGTTCTCTCTGTTCTTGTTACAATATCTGTGTGTGTGTGTGCTGTGCTCAGTCATGTCCTGGCTTTTTGTGACCTCATGGACTGTAGCCTATCAGGCTCCTCTGTCCATGGAATTTTCCAGGCAACAATACTGGAGTGGGTTGCCCATTTCCTCCTCCAGGGGATCTCCAGGACTCAGGGATCAAACCTGTGTCTCTTACAGGTCCTGCATTGGCAGAGGGATTCTTTACCATTGCTCAACCTGGGAAGTGGATTCCTATTGTTTTGATCTCTCACAAGGTCCCTCTGACCCCACTCTGATAACACACACACACACAGAGCTTGCTCCATGGGATTCTATTTGACTGCCATACCCTGCTGCGCGCACACACACACACACACACAAACACACACACAAACACACACACAAACACACACACACACACACACACACACACGGCTTGTTCCATGGGATTCTATTTGACTGCCATACCCTGCTGCCCTAACCTGTCCTGGATATGGTGTTGGTCCCAGAGGTGGGCATATGGCCTAAGCCAGCCAATTAGAACCTCTCCTGAGACTTGTGTGCACTGAGGTTCTTTCTTTAAGGGCCACTAACAGGAGTGGTTTCAGCTGGGTTGTCTGCAGCCATGCCTCTCCTCTTCCCCCACTCCCATGCCAAATATTTCTATTTGTAATGGGAAAAAAAAATGAAGACGAATTACTAAGAGAGAAAAGTGATCAGGCACTGGTGAAAGAGAGCTGACGTCATTGAGCCCGAAATCCAGACACCTCATGTCCATTTGACCCCTGCCTTTCCCAGTTTCCTGAGTCCAAAATTCCACTTTGTATTGAAGCAAGTGTGAGTTGGGTTTCTGTCACGTTCTACCGAAAGAGCCCTGACTAATATGGCTGAGGCAAAACTCCTCAGAACTGAGTTGTCTAGAATCAGGGTGAGTCAGGACCTCGTGTGGTCGAATTCCTCACCAGGTAGAGCAAATGCTGTGCAGCATCTCCACCACACAACAGCCCTGGAGACACCGGAAGACAGCTTGCCTGTCCCTCTGGACAGAAGCCAAGGAGCTCAGGAGAATAAAACTAACCAGAGCACAAAAAGTCTAATGGAGGTTCTGTTTATGAAGTGCCTAGTTGTTCAGTCAACCATAGCTGAGCCAGGACCCAGCTGAAGAAGCAAAATCTAAGAGGAATTCAAGTAACAAAAGAGTCAAGAATACAGTCCAACTTCCACCCCAAGGTCCTAAGCATAATTCTGCCCTATACTGTTTTTCTCCCTCCCGGATTTGTGGAAAAAATATGTAGACAACATGTGTAATGTAATGCTAGAGTTATATAAGTATTTCTTCTTTCTCTTCATGCATGCCAAGTTGCTTCAGTTGTGTCCAACTCTTTGCAACCCTAAGGGCTGTAGCCCGCCAGGCTCCTCTGTCCATGGGATGCTCCAAGCAAGAATACTGGAGTGGGTTGCCATGCCCTCCTCCAGGGGGTCTTCTCAACCCAGGGATCAAAACCGAGTCTCCCGCATTGCAGGCAGCTTCTTTACTGACTGAGCCACCGGGGAAGCCCTCTTTTTGGGTGTTGGGCTTCAAAGCTTGCTGAGATCACAATTCTAACCCAGAATACTTTTCCCCTTCCTGTAGGACTGGGTCACAGGGGCCTTAAAGATCATTTAGTCCACCACTACCCCTCCCCACTCACATCTCCAGAGAAGGAAACCAAACCTACTCACTGAATCACACACCTAGTGACCCTCTAGGTCAGAAACAGTGCTCAGGTCTCCTCTCATAATGTCAGGGGTCTGACTGAACAGAAACCTCACAAAACTCAGAGGCTTTGCAGCCACCACTTCTCAGTGTCAGTCTGACAGGGTTTCCTGCAAGGTCCTTCCAGGAGGAACAGGGCAGCTGAGGGCCTTGGGATCAGTAGGCCTGTAAGGCCATCCTCTCCAGGTGTGGTCATTTGTATGGGGTTTCCCAAGAATAGGAGCTTCTTCCAGTTATATTTGCAAATTTCTTCTCTTCAGTAGATACTCAAAAACACAGCTAAATGGTACCAATTTGCCACCCCACAGGCCACATGATAATAGGAAAGAGCCCTGAGCCAGGAGCTGAAACTAAGGCTCTAAGTAGACAATTTGGGGTGAGTCATTTACCTTCCCTGGGCTTGTGCTTCCCCATTTGACACACAGTGGGAAAAGGCACTACCCTTTTCTGCTACCTTGGGTGATGGTCTCCAGCTCTCTCATCCTCAGGCACTGTCCTGACCCTGCCAGCCCCTGAGTCAGTGCCCTTTTCCCCAGGGATTAGTGGAACAGTGCCCATCACAGGGTACAGGGTTTCTAGGAGTGTTGGGTGTGGGGGGCATTGCTGCCTGGGATTCAAAGAGACCTGTGGGCAGCAATCCCATACCTTCACTCCCATCTTTTGAATCACAGAAAATGTAGCTCTTGGGTTTGCCCAGTCAGCCCAGCATCTGCAATCACCTTGCTGACTACACGTAAGAGTCAAGAGATCAGGGTACATCTCCAGGGGCCTGAGAAGCAGACTTTTATTCCTGCTCTGCTGCGCATTCCCTTTATGGCTAGATTCACCTTTGCTTGTGTCTCAGTTTCAAACCTGAGAATCACAGAAACCCAGCAAATCAGAGCTAGGAGGAGAGCTCACTGATTTTAGCCTCCTTGGTCCCAATTCATCTCATAGGTGAGGACTGGGAAGCCAGAGGGGAGAAGATGTTCTTCACAATAGCTAGAAACTGCAAATTTATTTCATCAACCTGTGAAAAATATTTCCCACACAACTTGTCATACCAATCCTTACTGTTAAATCTATCAACCCAGTCAGACTTACTTTCTAGCTGAAAAGTGATGGGCACTTCAAGAAATACCATACAACCTATTGGAAAATAAATTCGGGTATAAATCTCATAAGATAATATTCTAAAAATAGTCAAGCCAAGATTTATGTGATTTTGACCCAATAACTTAATCTATTTTATAAGTTATAAAAACAAAATCATAGCTTAATTTGTGATTACTGATTACTTAATTTGTAAATTTTATAAATAATTTTGTAATATAAAGCCTAAATTATTAGTTTTTTAGTAAGTTAGGAGTTTGATAAAAAGCAACCTTTTTCTTTGAACTCTGGTGTTGGTTTGGGGAATAAGTTAAAGAAATAATTCCATTCACTTCATTGCACATTGTGATCAAATTGTTCTAGGTATTCAATGAAAAAGAAAAGATAAACTCCACTAAAAAATAATTGACCCACAGTTGGCATACTTTAAATGAGAGGTAGAAATCTGAACATTTTACAAGATGAAATAAGGTGAAGATTGGCTGCACCTGGAATAAATAATTTATAATGTGATTTGATAAAAAGTAACTAAACTGCTTTATTGAATAATGCACACAAATATGAAAGACATCACGTAAAAATTTTATCTGTACTTTTTATCTGTATCTTGAAAAATGTGACCATCCTGGAAACATTAGAGTTACATTCAGAGACTAGAAGAGTTAAAAATTCTTAAACAAAAATTGTTATTACTTCTACCACTGCACTCGTCTACATATCTGGATTCAGAATATCCCAGTCTGAGCCCCAGTTCCCATTTCTAATGCCAGGCTTCACCCTTTAACAGAAATGTGTGTAAGAGCTGGAAAAACTTTGTGCCCAGAGGGTTTGGGGTAGCTTGATTAATCCTTGAAAGACACCTCCATTAAGTTTGTAGCCTGGGAGGTTTCTCAGCCTTCAGGGGATGGAGGCACATGGGGTTTTCTTATGATGGGGGAAGGGTTAGCATGAAGCGGGTGCTTTCCAGAGAGATCAGCTTTAGGAAAGAGTACCATGGGAGGCTGAGCATCTGGGCATTAAGTCTTTTCAAACCTGCAGTGCTCGAGACTCTGTGGCAGTGTCTCCTATGTGTGGGAGTTGGCATCCCTCACTTTGAACACTGCTGCCCTAGGACTTGGGCATCCAAGAGAACAATCTAAGTTTTCCTCTGTTCCCTTCCTATGTTTCTGGGTCCAGCTGCCCCTGTGACCCCTTACTTGCTTACAACTTTCTGCCTCCACCCTTTGTTCCAGGATGGAGGAAGTTGACAGGTGTCCAGGATCACACAAGCTGCAGAAAACCTCCCTAGATCCAAGAGTTTGGGTGGTAAAGGCTGCTGGAGAGCAGGAGTCAGTTCCCATCTTCGGGACCTGCCCTAAGGAAGGACACCGGGTAAGAATTCCCCTTTTTCAGCTCCACTTGATGCTCTGGGAATTCTTTAATTACAGTCTCTTCCTTGGGGTGGGGGAAAGAGTGCTTTATTCCCGTGGCAGGGGAAAATCTACATTGTTTGACTTTTCTGCTTCCGTGGCAGCATCTTGGAGAGTGCCAGGCTAGGCTCCACGACAGCAGCTGTGTGGCTGAGGGGAAGTGCCAAGACACTGAGGTCAGCACAGCTGGACTCCAGCCTTGGCCCTGCTGTTCATCGGTTGTGTGACTTGGAGCGAGTCACGTAGCCTCTCGAACCCTATTTTCCTTATGTCCAAAATGTGGATGCTGATATTTAACCCACGGAGTTCTGGGAGGATTAATTAGCCTAAGTATCTAAGACCACCTGCAGACAGGAGGTACCCTGTGATAACAGTCTACACTGTTGTCTCCCGCTTTTCAGCTCAAGGTCAGCATGCTCCCTCCTGCCTTTTCTGGGACAAGTCCAGGAAGCTGCTACTCAGTTTCTCTACCTCTTACCCTCAAATTCCAAAAGACAGTCTCAACTATCTGGGTTCCCTGTTCCTCAAGCAGCCCTGGCCCAACTCTTGCCCCCACCTGCAAAGCCATCCCCATATTTCACAGTCAATGTAGTTCCCCACTGAGCCTAGACCACTGGGTCTCTCTCTCTCTCTCTCTCTCTCTCTCACACACACACACACACACACACACGCATGCACGCACACACAGACACACACCCCAGAGGCTGCCTCCTTTGGGGTCTGAAGCCAAAGTCAGAGAGAAATGCAAAGTACAAGGGAAAAGACTGGAGTCCATTTTCCACATTCTTCCAGGATCCATGAACTTCAGGGTAATTAGACAGATGTGAAATGAATATGGGTTCTTTTTAATCCTAGGTCTACTTACTTACCTCAGTTGAGAGAGCCATTAATAAATGATTAATGGAAATAGCTTTTGTAAAAATTGAATTATCTCAGATGTGTTGCAACCTGCTGCCCAGATACTCTTTAGAGAGTTTAGAACTATTAATAGCTTCCAGTCGACTGTCTTCTTTTACACAGCAGATAATGCCCCAGGCAGAAGGACTCTCTCCCCAGAGTCAAGCATTTAGCTCATTGTCTGAGGGAAAAACGAAGATCAAGGTTAAATAACTGGTTCAAAGTTCCAAAAGCAGCCCATGTATCAGCCAGGATGGGAATTTTTTTTTTTTTTTACATCACATGCTGTTATACATTTAATGTGCAAGTAAAACCAGAAACTATTCTGAAATGTTGACAATATTTAGTGCTGAACATAGGGCTTGATTTTCATTTTCCAAAATTGTTTTCAGTTCCCTTGTAATTGGAGTCAAACATCTAAATTTCAGAACCTTCCCTCTAACATGAGAACAAAGATAAAAAGTGTTTTTAAAATCCAGAAGCGCACGTAATCTGTGGGGTTTAATTATTTATCTATTTTTGCTTCCAGTTATTTTGCCCTCTGAGACTCACCACAGATCTGCCTTCTCCAAAGAAGACATAAAAATGGCTAACTAACACATGAAAAGATGCTCAACATCACTCACCATCAGAGAAATGCAAACCAAAACCACAATGAGGCACCACTTCACACCAGTCAGAATGGCTGCCATCCAAAAGTCTACAAGCAATAAATGCTAGAGAGGATGTGGAGAAAAGGGAACTCTCCCACACTGTTGGTGGGAATGCAAACCAGCACAGCCACTATGGAGAACAGTGTGGAGATTCCTCAAAGAACTGGAAACAGAACTGCCATATGACCCAGCAATCCCACCGCTGGGCACACACACCGATGAAACCGGAATTGAAAGAGACACGTGTACCCCAGTGTTCATCGCCACACCGTTTACAATAGCCAGGACATGGAAGCAACCCAGATGTCCGTCAACTGACGAATGGATAAGAAAGCTGTGGTACACATACACAATGGAACATTACTCAGCCATTAAAAAGAATACATTTGAATCAGTTCTACTGAGGTGGACGAAACTGGAGCCTATCATCCAGAGTGAAGTAAGCCAGAAGGAAAAACAACAACACAGTATACCAACGCATATATATGGAATTCAGAAAGACGGCAACAATAACCCTATATGCGAGACAGCAAAAGAGACACAGATGTATAGAACAGTCTCTTGGACTCTATGGGAGAGGGCAAGGGTGGGATGACACGGGAGAACGGCACCAAAACATGTAAATTATCATATGTGAAATCAATCGGCAGTCCAGGTTTGATGGCATAATACAGGGTGCTCAGGGCTGGTGCACCAGGATGACCCAGAGGGATGGAATTGGGAGGGAGGTGGGAGGGGGGATTCGGAAGGGGAACACATGCATACCCATGGCAGATTCATGTCAATGTATGGCAAAAGCAACACAATAACATAAAGAAAAAAAAATCCAGAAGCGCTCTACCTGAAAAGAAACTGGGGCACAAAAAGTGACTTAGTTTTATTTTCTGCTGTATTAAACACTGAAGCATCTCACTCCTCAAGGAGCAGGGAAACAAAGCAAGTGAACCAAGAGAGACCAAAGGCCAGTACAGGCAAAAACTTAAACTCAAATAACAAAGTAAAAAAAAAAAAATAACAATGTGGTGATGACTCTTAGTTTGAATTCCCTATGCCCTGCCGAATAGGGGACCCAAGGTTAAGCCTCAGCCACTTTCCTCAGCCTAGGCTTTGGCGAGGTGGGCGCCCAAGGCTCCGAATGTTCCAAATCACCAGGGAAAGCTGATCGAGGAATGGGTTGATGGAAAGTCGGATGAAAGCAAGGTCTTCAGCAGTCCATCTAACAAGCAGGTCACTGCCATTCACTGCAAATTCCTTCCGAACCAATCCTTGGTGGCGTTGGGCATCTGGGAGCAGAGATCTGTGAGCCATGTCTGCCTCCAGGGGCGACTGGAAAGGCATGCTGAGTGTGAGCACCACCTCTCCACCTCTAGGCCTTACAGCCAAGGGTGCTGCATCCCCAGCAGGTCCTAGGCCACCTGGTGCCTGCTCACCCCCTGGACAAGCTCCAGCAGCTTCCATCATTGCTCTTTCTCTGCCAGGCCCACCCCGGCCTTCTGGGGCCAGGTGACGATCCTCACCTTCAGCGCTGCCTGAAGCACCCTCATGCTGAATAAACACCTTTGCTCCATCAGAGCTTTGGTCCCTGTGTCTCATTTCTTTTTTCCTTCTTCCTTTTCTCTATTTCTCTCCTTCAGGCCAATCTCAGAGAGCAGGAATCCAGGATGGGAATTTGAGGGCCAGGGCTTCCTGCCCAGTAAGAGCCAGGCAGGTACCCAGTCGTTCAAAACACCTCTCCCACTGCCATAGAGATTTAATGGATGCCAACAAAATGCCAGACAAGTTGAGGGGCGGGGAGATAGGAAGTACTCATGTTCAAATGTAGCAGTGGTTATCTTCAGGTGAGATCATAGTATGTATGTGTGTGTTAAGTCGCTTCAGACGTGCCTGACTCTTTGCGACTCCATGGACTGTAGCCCACCAGGTTCCTCTGTCCATGGGATTCTCCAGGCAAGCATACTCGAGTGGGTTGCCATGCCCTCCTCCAGGGGATCTTCCCAACCCTCATCTCTTAGGTCTCCAGCATTGACAGGTGGGTTCTTTACCGCTAGCGCCACCTAGGAAGGCTGAGCTCATAGAGGGGGCCTCACATCTGTTTTACTGTGCCACCTTTCTCCATCAAGACTGCATTAGTTTTGAAATTAGGGGAAGTAAAGTCATGTCAAAGAATCTTGCACAGAGCATCTCAGAGCACACCTGATTATAGAAAGACAGAGAGACTGAACACAGATCACCTGCTCACACCTCTCTCTTTCTCAGGATGAAAAGTATTTGGGCCTAAGGTGGGCAGAGATCATGGGGAGCCCCATCACAGCAAGACCAGGGAAGACCCCAAGAGAGGAGAGTCCTGTGGAGTTCTGTGGTGGCCTCTAGGGATACACAGCCAGCTTGTCCATGATTTCCGGGCCATCCACAGACATGTGCATTTTCAAAGCCAAGATCAAGGACGTGGAATGTCTCCCAAATACTGGTTGAATTTCTGACCAAGAGGAGGAACTGATAAATGGAATATTGCCCACATATCAGTAAACAAAGGATGTCCTAGTCATCCATGATTGCAGCCACTGCTAACAGTGAGCTGGTGGGCCCTGCGGGAACTCAGGAAGGAAATGATTTCAGTGAACCCAGACTCTTTCATCTTGCCATACATAGAAAAGCACTACATTCCTTAACTTGAAATTTCTAGTTTTCTTTCATTAACAGTAAGCTATTTGTTCCTGCTACCTGCACTTTGTTGGGAAATTCCGATATATCCTAGCTCTCCCCTCCGCCTTCTTGGAACAGTTCTCTCAGGTTATTTGAGAAGCTGCCTCCCAGGCTTGAAGTCCTAAAAATTCCTGCTGAATAAAACATAACTCTTAAGAAAAAAAAAACAAGGGACCAAGGAAAGGAAAGCGTTATTGACCAAAGGTAAAGAGCGAGCTAACTTCTAGGCATGAAGAAATCTTGACTGTTCAAGCTTCAGTGTTTAGAATTTCACCCCAGATGACAAAGTTAAGAGATAAGGGAACTGCTTTTCTGCTATAAAGAGCTAAATCATCTGTGTCTCCAGGATTTACTCTTTCCTTGCATCCTTGGATGCGTGTTCAGTCACTTAGCCACGTCTGACCCTTTTGTGACCACATGTCGGGCTCCTCTGTCCATGGGGATTCTCCAGGCAAGAATACTGGAGTGGGTTGCCATTTCCTCCACCAGGGGACCTTCCTGATGGGACAGAACCTGCATCTCCTGCATTGCAGGTGGATTCTTTACCACTGAGCCACCTGAGGAAGCCCCTACTCTTTTCTTGCACTTACCTTAATATATGGTCCAGTTTTGATCCTCTAAAATGTAATTCTGCAAATTTAGAGTGAGAAAATGGATTTGTGGTTACCTAGGGGTGGTGGTGGGAATAGGGATGAACTGTTAATGGTGAGAGGGAACTTTTTGAAAATGCTCTAAAGCTGATATATTGTGATGGTTATGCCACTTGGTAGAGTTACTAAAAATCATTGAACTCTGTACCTGAAATGGCTCAATTTTATGATATGTAAAGTGTACCTCAATGAAGCTGATTAAAAAAAATGTTTTTTTTTAATCAAAGGGCAATGCCAAAGAATGGTCAAACTACTGCACAATTGCACTCATTTCATATGCTAGCAAAGTAATGCTCAAAATTCTCCATGCCAGGCTTCATCAATATGTTAACTGAGGGCTTCCAGATCTTCAAGCTGGATTTAGAAAAGGGAGAAGAACCAGAGATCAAATTGCCTACATCTGCTGGATCATAGAAAAAGCAAGAGAATTCCAGAAAAATATCTACTTCTGCTTCATTGACTATGATAAAACCTTTGACTGTGTGGATCACTGCAAACTGTGGGAAATTCTTAAACAGATGGGAATGCCAGACCATCTAACCTGCCTCCTGTGAAACCCATATGCAGGTCAAGAAGCAACAGTTAGAACCAGACATGGAACAATAGACTGGTTCCAAATTGGGAAAGGAGTAATTACTTTCCAAAGTAATTGGGAAAGTCAAGGCTGTATATACTGTCACCCTGCTTATTTAACGTATATGCAAAGTACATCATGTGAAATGCCAGGATGGATGAAGCACAAGCTGGAATCAAGATTGCTGGGAGAAATATCAATAACCTCAGGTATGCAGATGACAACACCTTTATGGCAGAAAGCAAAGAGGAACTAAAGAGCCTCTTGATGAAAGTGAAAGAGTGAAAAAGTTGGCTTAAAACTCAGCATTCAAAAAACTAAGATCATGGCATCTGGTCCCATCACTTCATGGCAAATAGATGGGGAAACAATGGAAACAATGATAGACTTTATTTTCTTGGGCTCCAAAATCACTGCAGCCATGAAATTAAAAGACACTTGCTCCTTGGAAGAAAAGCTATGACAAACCTAGAGAGCACATTAAAAAGCAGAGATGTTACTTTGCTGACAAAGGTCCATCTAGTCAAAGCTATGGTTTTTCCAGTAGTCATGTATGTATGTGAGAGTTGGACTATAAAGAAGGCTGAGCACCAAAGAACTGATGATGCTTTTGAACTGTGGTGTTGTAGAAGACTCTTGAGAGTTCCTTGGACTGCAAGGAGATCAAACCAGTCAGCCCTAAAGGAAATCAGTCCTGAATATTCTTTGGAAGGACTGATGCTAAAGCTGAAGCTCTAATACTTTGACTACTTGATGTGAAAAGCTAACTTATTGGGAAAGACCCTGATGCTGGAAAACATTGAAGGCAGGAAGAGAAGGGGATGACAGAGGATGAGATGGTGCCATCACTGACTCAATCGACATGAGTTTGAGCAAGCTCTGGGAGATAGAGAAGGACAGGGAAGCCTTGTGTGTTGTGGCCCATGAGGTCAAAAAGGGTTGGAATGACTGAGTGACTGAACAACAGTGTTGATGTACCCTGCTTCCTGAAAATTCCCCAGCTGCCTTCACTGCACTCCCCACTGCCTTCCCAACCATTCCTTGCTCAGAACTCCTGCAGCCCCTCCTTGGGTTCATGCTCATGTTGTACTTTATTTATTTATTTATTTATTTAAGGAACAGTTTATTTTCCATCAACCAGAGTTCCACTTTGGTGGGAGTTTGTGGAAGAACAGCTTACGATCACTCCGTGGTGGTTCCTACCCACTCAGTGGCCTGAGCGGTGGGAGCCGAAGACCAGTCCTCAGTGGAAGGCTGAGCACTCCAGTCTTCAGTGAGGAAAGTGAGGAACTGCTGAATGGGCACGGAGCGCACCTGCACGCCCTCAGACCAGTCTGCAACCTTGGGCTGCGCAGCCCTGAAATCTGGAACCAGAGCAGTCCATTTGCCCTGAAACTCCTCCTTGGTCACAGCCTTCTCAGTGGCTGCCTGCTCTTCCTTTTCGATCTCTTCGGGATCTCTGTAGAAGTAGAGATCTGGCATGACCTCCCACGGGTATTCGCCACGTATGCACAGCACTTCCCAGGCGAGCATCCACCACATCAGACCCACTGAGTGCACGCCCTTGTTGTTGCATGGGATGGCGATGTCCACGTAGCGCAGAGGAGAGTCTGTGTTACACAGAGAGATGGTCGGCAGGTTGACGTAAGAGGCTTCTGTGAGGGACTGGTGGTCAGCCCTGGGATGGGTCACCACCAGAAGTCTCGGCTCCCTGAACGCGGCCTGGATCTGGTTAGTGAAGGTTCCCGGAGTGAAGTGGCCGGCGATGGGGGTGGCTCCAGTGGCAGCAGCGAACTTCAGCACAGCTCGCTGACCAGTATTCCTGGAGGATATGACACTGACATCAGCCGGGTTTTCAATGGCAACAATGGCCCGAGCTGCCAACAGATGCTTCTCCCGGGTTCTCTTCAGATTTACAATGTAGATGCCATCACTTTTCCTTTTGTAGATACACTGTTCCTTATGGAAGTCAAGGTTGGTGCCACCTAAGTGAGTTCCTGCTGCAAGGAATTTGAGGACATCCTCCTCCTGCATTTGCAGGACATCAAGGGCTCCAGACATTGTGAAAACTTCCCTTTAAGTTACGATGGGAATCAAGAACAATGCTGTATGGACCCCTCTCTGGGTAGCACCGAAAGGCCCACATTGTACTTTAAACTGTGGTATTTGTGGCTGTGCATGTATCTCCCATCCAGATCAGGCCTCATCATCTCTGACTGCCTCACATCTCTGCCTCCAGGCCACACAGGTCCTGCACATCAGAGACACAGTAAACCCATCTGCAGTGAACAAATGGAGGAGGAGAGGGGATCCTGCAGGCTCAGTACGTCTGGGGCCCCAGGAACTGAACTAGTGCCCAAGCCCATTCCCACACAGACCTGTCACTCATATCCCAAGCCACCCCATCCCAGGCCCAGTGGGACAGACAGGGTCACTTGCCTTGTGACCCCAAAATTCAGGGACACTGCTACCCCCAGGCATAGAAGGAAGTAACCTGGACAAAGCTGGATATATTAAGATATTCATCACCTCGTTATTTAATAATACTGAAAACCTAGAAATGTGAACAATAAATAGGGTGTTGCTTAAATAAAATACCACCATAGGATAGATGGGCTTCCCAGGTATCTCAGTGGTAAAGAATCCACCTGCCAAAGCAGGAGACACAAGAGACATAAGCTTGATCCCAGGGTTGGGAATATCTCCCGGAGGAGGAAATGGTAACCCAGTCTAGTATTCTTGCCTGGAGAATCCCCACGGACAGAGGAGCCTGGTGGGCTACAGTCCATGGGGTCACGAAGAGTTGGACACAACTGAGCGACTAAGCACAGCATAGTGAAAGTGAAGTCGCTCAGTCGTGTCCAACTCCTGGTGACCCCATGGACTGCAGCCTACCAGGGTCCTCCGTCCATGGGATTTCCCAGGCAAGAGTACTGGAGTGGGGTGCCATTGCCTTCTCCAAAGCACAGCATAGCATACTATATATAACACTCTGCAACTTATATCCTTCTAGAGCTATCTGTGTTAAAAAAAAATATGTTTCATTCACTTAACTGTTGTATAATAATCCATTGTGTAATATGTCACAATTTCTTTCTCCAGTCCTACACTGATGGTCTTCGGTTTTTTCCTAATTTTTACCATAATAAATGATACATCAATGGGCATGCTTTCTTGTGCACATAAGCAAGAATTTAACTAGAACTGTGGTCCTCAGAGTATGGTCCTTCTCCCATAACCATAGCCATAACATCCTAAGCCCATCTGCCCAGGAACAATCCTTACCCAAGAGTTAATGACAGGGAAATTTCCTCTCCCCAGCCCAGCCCAGCCCCGGGCCTAATTTAAGAGATCAAGCACAAAAAATTAGTTATCAAGTCCAGAGTTTCACTCATTCAGTCATTTATTCATCAACCAAAAAGAAACATGTGTTGCATCAGCCGGGTGCCAGACACTGGGCTTGGCACAATGATGAGTGAGAACTATCACTTGACTTGACCCCAGGGACCACATAGTTCCTTGGAAGAGAAATATTAAACAGTTGCACAAATTGATGTAAACTGAAATGATCACAAGTGCCAAGAGGGAGAAGTCGATGGTATCATAAGAACTCCTCAGTTAGGAGGTCAGAGAAGTCTTCCTAAGGATGCAATGACTCAGTCAAGAACTGGAAGAATTAGAAGAAAGCTTTCTAGGTTCACCCAGCATCCCCAGATCCTCAAAGCCCACTCCAGCCTTTCATGCACAGTGAGATTACCCAATGAGAGCTGAGAAAATGTGACTGCTTGGAGGTGGGACCCCAGACACCAGCCCAGGCCCACTTAAACCTCTTGTCTGAAATGCCCTGGCCTCCTAGTCCAAGAGGCTCTTGGGGTCTTGTGTCTGCCTCAGTAAAAAGACAAAGACTGAATTTCATCAGTTATCATCAGAAATCAGTGAAGCCCAGAAAGAGTTTACTGCCCAAAGACCAGAGACCTCAGAGACAGCCCCAGAGAACCTGGGTGGAAGACTGGCTATTAGCTGGATTTTTAGGCAGATGTGATCTAATTTGTGCTGTGAAGAAAGGAGAGAGGAGCCATTTTTCCCTTAACACAGACTCTCCCGCTTCTCAGGGGAGAGATCTCCTTCCCCATGAATTTATGGTAATACCACTCTTCACAGTTTACAAGTGATGCAGGATTGATTCACTGCTGCCTGGGGGCCAGCAGAGGAAATTGTCACCCTCATCTCTCTGTCAGTTTCTCAAGGAATGTTATATAATGGTCTTTCACTCTCCATCCCACCCCAACCATACCCTCACCCAGCAACCCAAGAAATAGTGAAAGGACCATCTATTGCTTTGTTTTCTAACGAGCACAGACAGCTCTCTTCATAATCTTATTTAATACAACTTATTTTATATACGCCCACCTTCTCCTCCCTCCCATCCGCCCACCCTCCAACTCCCCCCACCCCCACCCCATGATGCAGATTACACCTTCCTTTGGCTTTGAAGATGGAGTGTATGGGGCTTATTAACCTCACTGGTGTTGCCAAGAGAATCCATAGGGGGACGCCAGAGCAGCAAGATGGCAGAAGGAGATGCCTGGGGGATGGGCGCCTTGCCCAGATGGGTGGGAAGGTAGTCAGCAGGTGGCGCGCCTACTGGCTGAATGAGCTGGGGAGGGGCAGGGCCTTTTAATCTCTGTCAGGGTAGGGCTGGCCTGTACAGGGGCCAAAGGCAGAAGTAGGAAAGCGGTTGCTTCCCTGTATATGAGCACTTGATGGGTTTTGTGCTTATTGGCATTTCTTGCTGCATCTGTTTATTTAACCAAAACATCCTGATCACAATGGCCATCCAAGCTTGTTGACATATTGGAATTCTGTATTCATGCAACTCAGGCTTCACCCCTCCATCCACCAGCTGTGCCGGGTATTAATTAAAACAGTGGGTGAGGAGAGCCCAGTTAATACTCTGGGGGAGGGGTGGGGCTTATTTTTCCAAAGGGTCAGGGTTTCAGCTGGAAAGTTGCCTAGTTTGCTTTTCAGAGTTCCCAGTCTGCAGTGCACTGCTGTGCACAGAGCCTTCTGCTGGCTCCCTGCGCGCGCCCGAACGCCGAGATGTGTGCAGGTACTTGCAGTCGCATACAGGGGACCTGCACGTGCCTGAGTGAGCTTGTGCTTGGGCGTGCGACGTCTGCGTCAGGTCCCCGCACCAAACGCAGACGCGCCCTCAACCCGTGTGCTTGGCGGCTCTTCAAGCTCAGGTGTTCTTTGCTGCATTCAAAGCACGAGGGAAGCTGAACTGCTCATGTGGATCAGTTGAGATTGCGGGAGAGAGAGACGTGCAGTTTGCGCCGCCGTCCTTGTGATTATTACTAGGACGCTGTGATGTCCCTCGTGAGAACGCTGTCCAGCAGGCTAGGACTACCTCACTGTGATTGTCGCCAACTCCTTCCAGAAGGGCTCGGGTCACTCCTCCCAGTTGAGTTATTTCCTTATTTGTCTCATACTGAATGCAGCTCAGGATCATGAAAGGGGAGGCAACTCCCAGTGGGAGGATTTTACTTGAAAAGTGATGAAATGGAGCCGCCCCCACCCCGGAGCTGTCCAAGGACACCGGGCGGGGTTGGGAGTGGGGCTAAAGGAAAGAGCCCAGGCCTGGGCATTGTGAGCTGTGGGGTCTGGAACCTGACCTACTGTATAATCTTGAAAGATCCCCCCTCACATACACACACACACCCTGTCTTGGGACTTGTTTTATTTGCAAAGTGAAGAGATTGAACTGTGTCCTTTCTAAGATCCCTTCTATCCAGCAAGCTCTAGGGCTGGTCCACAAAATGAAACTAGCCTGCTGCTTTGGGTGAGAATCACAGATTCCTAAAAATGTTAGAGCTGGAAGGGACCTTAGCCTAACCCCACAATTCCTGGAAGTCAGCCACTTGTTAGAGCAAGTCAAAGCAGAGTAGACAGAATACCTATTTGTGGATAGGTTAGGGCCATTCTGGCCCCTTGGTGAGGTCTTGACTGCATTTTATTTCATTTCTGCCTTGCATTTCATTTTAGCTCACATTTCCTCAGTTTTTATCAGGATTTGGCTCAGGCCTCAGCCCTTTCCCAGACTCTAATTCTGTCTGTGGTCCTTTCCCCCCAGCAGCAGGCATACGTTCTTGTCATAGTATCTAAAATCCTCAGAGATCTTGTTATGCCCAGCGTGGTCCTCAACAGCAGCAGGATCACCTGGAAGCCTAATGGAAAAGCAGAGCATCAGGCTCCACCCAGACCAATGAGCCAGAGCCCCAAGTGGTTCACTGACTTGAGAGTTGCTCTCTGAGAGACGCCTACTCCCTTCTGTGTCTGTTCTGTTCACTGGTCTATCTCACAAGCTAGACAGTAATTTAAGGATAGGACCCATGGGTCCTTCATTTTTGTATCCTGGGGCTTAAAATTGTCTCTGATGAGAAAGAGGTGCTCAACGGTATTGGAGAGATAAATAACTACAGTGAGGCTGGGCAGGTGTTTGGAAGGCAGTGAAGTTGCTACCAAATCTCAAAGGGAAGGCCTGGCATGGCTGGACAGAAAAAAAAGTGGGGATCTGGGAAATAACCCCCTTGTCCAGAGTCAGGGGTTACGGATTTGCCTAGTTGGAAGGAAGGGTTTGGTATGAGAAAGCATGAGAAGAGTTGGAAAGAAGAGAAGATAGAGAAGAAAGGATGTCAATGACCTGAAAAACAGATAGCTAGATCAGGATCCATCTACCCACCTCCAAATGAATTTCCTTTTGTTCACTTAACTTTGAATCTAGATGAGCATAAAGCTTGGAAATGAGATTGTGAGCCAGAGAGACTGGCTTCAAATCCTAGATTCAACACACACACACACACACACACATACACATGCTGTGTGATCTTAGGCAAACCGCTGAACCTCTCTATGCATCAGTTTCCTCATCTCTCAAATGGGGATCATGCTCAACTAAAAAAACCCATAAGTTCAATTTTTTTTTCAATGAAATAAATGAGAATCACAGAAGTTCCTTCCTTAAAGTATCCCCCTAAGTATTGAGTGAGATGATACAATGCATCAGCACAGTGCCTGGCATGAAGAAAGGACTGGATGGATGTAAGATGATGACAAGTAAAAGGATAAATTCAGCACCAGCTTGCTTGTCCAGCCTGTGAGTCTGGCCCCAGCTCAGTCCGCAGGCTCTACACCTGGTCTCTTGTATCAAAGGCTACAGCTTTCCCTCCCACTCACCTTCTAGGCCTACTCAGACACTCCCCTTTCCTTGAGAGCCTCAGATTCGTATCTCCCAGGAGGGTTTTTCCTCTGATCTCCAGGAGTCCTCACTTCCCGGAGGAGAAGACTGTGCCATGCACCCACCTTTATATGACAGTAGGCCAGAAGTTACTTTTGGCTGAGGAGCAGTGCATGGCATGGCTTTGCCCAGGCCACAAAGCCCAGTTGACAGCTCCTAGGCCTTGCCACCCAAATTCCATTGCCTTCATGTTGGTAACTGACAAGAATGCTGGAGCACGTTTGATTCATGGGAGTAGAGAAAGCCTGGCCGCACCAGCCAGGGGGTTTCCTGGGTGCCCCCCATTATGTCCAGGATTCTGTAGCAGGACCACCCACCTACAAGTCATGCAGGTGAACACACTGAGGTCTGCGTGAGTGACACCCCTCCCCCTGAGTTGGGAAGTGCACAACCTGAGCACCTGTACACAGTGTTCTGCCCCCCAAGCCCCACAGCAATTCCTGGTGAATAATTTAACAGCCTTAGGAACAGCTGTGCAAGTGTTGACCCCATGCAGTTCAAAGTGGTCCCAGATCTGCCCTTTTGAAATAGTCCCTGCCATTTTAAGTGACATTCTGGGAAAAAGACTATTGATCTCCACCCCAGTCATCTAGGAGAGGGGAGAGCTGGGGCAAAGGAAACAGCACGAGATGTTCTCAAATATGCAGTCAGCTTGTTCCCTTCTGGGAGCCCTGCCCCTGGGCTTCAGATTGCAAGTCGTCTGCTGTCAGCTGAGCACAGGGGAAACACTCTCTGGGATGCTTGTGTCTGGAGCTGTGAGCGCGGGTGCTGAGAAGAGAGCCCAGTGCTGAAGGTGACTGCACACCATTCCATCAGCACCAGCACCATTCCATGAGGGGTTTTGGTACTGTTTGTTCCAAATAAACTGACAAATATGCCCTGCACCTTGCCGGAATCTTCTCTGAGATGATGACCCCCATCTCTCCACTCTGTCTAATGAGGCACTACTCATATTTGAATCTGTATTGTGGTGGAGAAATGGTGGCCCATTTCTTCTTAATAACATTACTGAAAAATACCAGTAATAATATAATGACTACAGAAAAATGACATTTAAGTGAATGAAGAGAGGAAAGATTTTTATTACATTTCCTCAGTGACTATTAATTACTGGCTATAACAGCACCTCCCTGACTCACAAAATAACCACCTTTTGTCCTTGTGAGAAGAGATAAGATGTGTACTCATTTGTGTAGGTCAGGCTGCCTGAGATATTTGGGGTAAGTGCTGTGATGTGCTCAGTCATGTCCAACTCTTTGTGACCCCATAGACTGTATCTCTGTCCATGGAATTTTTCAAGCAAGAATAATGGAATGGGTTGCCATTTTCTACTCAAGGGGACCTCTCCAACCCAAGGATCGAACCCGTGTCTCCTGAATTGGCAGGCGGATTCTTCACCTACTGAGCCACCATATTTGGGTTTCCTCACACATTACACTGCTCCACCCTGAGTCAGCTGTCAGGGATGAGCCCTGTTCCCCTATGCCCTGGGAGCTGTACCTGGTAGGGAAGAGGTGGGGATGGGGAAGAGGCTAGGTATATGGATCCCTCTGTACCTCTGCACACAGCACCCACCTCGCCCTGGGGAGAAGACTCCCATCTTTCCAAGCCAGAGCCAATGCTGCCTCCTCCGTGGAGCTTTCCTGATAGCCCAAACTGTGCTCTGATCCATTTCTAAAAGGAAGGAGTGGGATCTCGGTGTGCCTTTGCCTCCTGGGCACACAGCTAGAGTGTCTCCCCTTGTGATCAGATGTGTCCTGATGACTGCATTCTGGGCGATGAAATGTGGGAGGAAGAGGTGAGCACCACTGTCAAGCTGGGTACATACCAGTGTCCCTGAGCTGTCTGTGCTCTCGTTCCCTCCCCACTCAGAGACCCCTGGGCAGTGAAGAGGGAGGACATGGGGACCCTGACTGGGAAATCAAAGAGCCCCAGCCTGCATTAGACAGTGCCATAGTAAGAAACTTGTGTCATAAGGAAGAATTTGAATTTGGGGGGAGGTCATTTGCTACAACAGCACAGCTTTCCTCACTGATCAGAGCAGAGCTCTGTGGCCCTGAGCAAGTCCAGCTCTCCATGGGGGCTGCCTCTCTGAGGTCCAGTGAGTTGGCAAAATCCCCTCTTCCTAATTTCCCACCTGCAACATCTCTTTCATCATTTTTTCCCAGCCTGGTGCCTTCTACCTGCTCCTTACTGGCTCTGGATTCCCTCACACTCAGGTCTTGGTGACTTCATGGCCCCAGGTAAGCTCCTGTTTAAGAAAAGTTGCTAGACAAGGTGATGTTTAACTCCAAGGCAGAAAGCTCTGATTGTGCACTCTCAGGCCTATGAGACAGGTTGTTGAGGGGATAACTTAGGGAGATGGGTCATTCCAGGCCCTTTCAGATCACCCTAACCTCAGGCTCAAGAGGGTCAGACTCAAAGACCTCTAGAGCTGCTTCTGCCCCCAAGTCACTGCATTGTTGCCAGTCACTCGTGTGCTGCAGCCTCTTCCAGCCCCCTTCGCCCTGTGGGTTCCCAAACCATGGCTCCTCCAAGCCTCTACCATTCAGAAGCACTGGTCCTGTGTGGGGTGAGGCTCAAGTAAGCTTTGGGAGGCAACCGCCACCACCCATACCACCAGAGGAGCCGTGGCCGGTCACCAGACACCGCAATGAGGCACGTGATGGGTCTGTGTTGTCTTCCTGCCCCAAGGGGCTTTGCCTACCCCTCCTGGGTACAGTGCCAGGTGCGATGCCCACAAAGTAGGGTAGGGGTAGCATCCTCTCCTGCGGCCTTACCTGCTGCTGGCTCTCCAAGGAGCAGAGCATCTAATCCAGCCCAACCCTCGCCACACAGCTTCAGTTGCCAAATGAGGACAGGGGGAGAAAAACTGCAGTCCCCGGAGTATTCTCATCAGAGACACAAGAATGCTGTGCTTCAGAGCCAGGGGTTCTGGAGTCAGACAGACGTGTGTTAAATCCCAGCCCCACCACTTAACCTTCGGCAAGTTCCATTAGCTTTCAGAACCTGTTTCCTCCATCTGCATCATGGGCATAGTAACTGTACCTCCATCATGAGAGTGGTGTGGGGATTTAATGATTTCATGCATCTAAGGAGCTTACACTGATGCGGGCACACAGTAAACACCATATTCATGACTATAATTAGGATCACCCATCTACCCATTTCTCTGTCTACTATTTATTTTGATTTTCAACTGGCCTGAAAGACTATCAGAGGTACTATCCCATTTTGCAATGAAGGAAAATAGGCTTAGAGAAATTATGTGACCGTCCAAGATCATGGACACAGGCAGTGGCTGAGACCAGATCAGAGGCTGGTGTCAATCCTGAGTCTGCTGCCCTTGCCCCTCACTGCCACCTGTGTGTGTTGCATCAGTTTTAGATGCCCTCATCTGGGAAGGTCCTCTCATTCTCTCAGCAAGGCGTGAGACTCTGGAGAGCAGGAATATCATCCTGCAGGTCTGAGGACCTCCCTGCCTCCCCTGGGGTCAGAGGACTAGACTGCCAGGTCAATCAATGGAACAACTTGGAAGCTTCGCGCTGGCCTCAGCTTTCTCGACTACTTCTCCTTGAGAGGCCCCAAGGACATTCTGAGCTTCCAACCCCCTTGTTTCTTGCTGCCTGACTCCCAAGGGCCAAGGGCTGGAGAGGGTGGTGTGCAGCCTCTGAGCTCTACCTGCCTGCCTACCTCCCAGCAAGGAGCAGTACACAGTCTGAACCATGGTGCTGCCAATGCCAACAGAGAGCAAGAAGGCCTCTGCCAGCTCCCAGCATGGCAAGGACTGTTAGGTTTCCCTGGGCAAGAGGCAGGTCTTCTGCCTTGCCAGATGTGGGGCCCAAATGTTTGAATCAGTCATACGGGACTGGCCCCTAAGACCCTAGATGGAGCACTCCAGCTGTGTGGTCACACCACATAGGAGGGGCTCAGGGACTGCAAACATCCTGTGGTCCAGTCTAACATCCTGTGGTCTAGTCCAAGGCCATGGTCACCAGAGCACCTCTTTCTCCCCAACTCTCCGTGACATTCTGTTTTCCAGGTCATCATCATGTCTCCAGCTTCACTTACCCCTTTGTTGTTAAGGACGAGTAAAAGAAGCAAAAACATACAGAGAATGGTTTGGGCAGCTCTAAATAGTTCTGACCCACATCCAGCTATCACCTCCCTCAAAGCATTTGTGAAAGGATCATAGAATTTTAGAGTCCTTGTGAAAAACCTACAAACGTCACAAAAAAGCTAATTTTGCTCTCATCCATCATTTACCTGTGGCCTAATATTCAGGTCTAAAGCTTGGACTGCTAAAACTTCACTTATGAAAAATCTTTCTCTCTACAGACCTTTCCTTCATAACACTTGACATATATGGCTAATTGAATCTAAAAAGCAGATGCTAGGACTCCCCTAGTGATCCAGTGGTTAAGAATTCAGTTGCCACAGGTTCGATCCCTAGTCTGGGAAGATTCCACATGCTGCAGAGCAACTAAGCCCATGCACCACAGTGACAAGCACACACCATGACAACTGAAGCATGCATGCCCAGAGAATGTGCCCTGCAAAAAGAGAAGCCTCTGTACTGAAAAACCTAAGCGCAGCACAACTACAAATTGCCACAAATAGAAAAAACCTACACACAGCAACATAGACCCAGCACAGTCAATAAATACATAAAAAAAATTTAAAAAGCAGATGCTAAGACTTAGATAGGAAAACAGAGGAACTGGAGGAGCCAAAGCAATTTTGGAAAAGGGTAAAGTTGGAGGATGTACTGCCTTCGTCTTCCTATAGCAAATGACTCTTTGACTAAAACCAAGTGTAGTTTTAGTGAGAGGAGACAGACTCAGATCAATGGACAGAGTACACGTGTAGAGTCACTGAATCTTGATGAGGTGATTCATAACACTTACCACTGTCATCATTCAAAATGATGTGTCTGCATTTTAGTTAATGTCCGTCTCCCTCCTAGGCTGCATGCCCAGGCAGGAGAAAGACTGTCTTGCTTGTTCACAACTATGTCCTCAGTACTTAATACAATGCCTGGCACACATCTGAAGCTTAGCAAGAAGGCTGGCAGGAGAGCAGGCTTGATGCTTTGGGCGTGAATGGGTTCTTTCTCCAAACTCAGATTTCTGTCAACATCCATGTAGCTACTGGGTTTTTTTTGTTTTTTTTTTTTTTACACATACAAGATGTTGCACAATGTTTCATTCATTTTACAACTCTCTTTACTTCCACAATGCAGGTTTTCCAGTTACAAAGATATGAATATCAAAAGCAAGCAAACCTTTGTACTGTCTGCTCTGGCAGGAAGGTTTGCATTGTGGAGATGGCAGATCAGTTTATCAGCCCCAAGCCCCTTGCAGCTCCTTCTGTCAGCTCATTGTGGTCTGCGTGAGGACATCTCCTGTCCTGTGTAAGGACACTTGTTATTGATTTACGGTCTCCCCAGATAATCTAGGATGATCTCATTCCAAAAACCTTAATTTAATTATGTCTGTAAAGACTCTTCTTCCACATAAGGTCACATTCACAGGTTCTCGGCATTAGGACATGGACCTCTCTCTTTAGACATCACCACTTCAGTTCCCTACGCACATATAGCCCCTACCTCACATGCAGGATCAGCAACTTATGACTGTGAGCTGGGCTGCTGTGGAGTTGTGTTAGCTAACAATTGTCTTCCACCAAACACACTTCACAAACATTATTTAATCCTCAAAAAGATCTGGGAGGTAAGCATTATTACCCTATTTTATATGAGAGGAGACTGAGACACAGAGCGTTTGAGTGAGGTCTCAAGATCATGCAGTCTCTAGGATTTAGAGCTGGGACTTAAAATCAGGCTG
Organism: Antilocapra americana; assembly: GCA_007570785.1. Classification (NCBI taxonomy): domain Eukaryota; kingdom Metazoa; phylum Chordata; class Mammalia; order Artiodactyla; family Antilocapridae; genus Antilocapra; species Antilocapra americana. Next base: position 30,369,119 of record ML664161.1, read on the forward strand.
CTAAGGCAGCAGAGCAGAGATTCTTATCCGCTTTTAGTAAAAGGAGTATGTTTCAAAGAGGGGTGTCCAAAAGGAGGGGTGTCCAAGGAGAAAGCTGGGGCACTCAACTTGCTGCAGCAGAAACCTCAATGGAGGTATTTCTCGTCCTTTGTCATTACCTTCTGTCACACACCCCATATTGGGATTCATTCTGCCCACACCCCTGCATGATGGAAAGGCTCTGGGCTGGGCCTCCATCACTCCCTTGTCTGCTCCCCTCTGCCCTGTCTGAAGTGGGCCTCCAACAGCAGGCTTCAGGTATTGCTCCTTCATAAAAAGAAATGAGTGAAAAGTCTATGTCAGTCATAGCACTGGTGGAGAGAGTCAGGCCGCTTGTGGACTGATCAGCACAGGAAGAATTTTCTAGCAGTTTGCATTGCTGTCCAGTGGACTCACAGTGACGTCTCCCTGGAGACGTTCAAGCAGAGCCCAGATGACCCCCTGTCAGGGATGCCCTCAGGGGCCCTGGCCCCCTGGCTGTGGCACCAGAGGACCCCTGAAGGCCCAGCATCATTAGGTTTCTTACGATGCAGAAGGGGACACCGGCTGTACTGGAGCAGTGTCTTCCTGACCAGGACCTGGGTGGCTCTCACTGATGGATGCCGCAGAAAGAACCAGACAGAGGAACACCCACCATGCCTGTGATGATTCAGATCCTCTGCAGGAGGTACCAGCAGGAGTTTAGATGTGCAGGAGATTCATGAGAGACTGGACATGAAGGATAAAGTGAGGAGAGCCGGGGTGAGTGAAGACTTTTGTGAAAAGACCACAATGCAAGCCTGACCTGGGAAGGAGGGAGTCCTGGACCCCTAGGAGACAGATGGCAAGAGACAGGGAAGCAGGCTGCCCTCAGCCAACGACAGAGCCAGTGTCAGGACCAACCCAGACCTATTCCTATGTTACAGGGGATTGAGATTCCTCCCTCCAACAACTGGTTTTAGCTCAAGGACTCCACATGGGGGATCTGACAACCTTTCCTCCCAAGACTCCCCCTTTCCCCTCCCCTTCCTAGATCAGGGCTGGGCTGCCTAGAGCTGTTGTGCCAGCCGCTAGTTCCAGCAGCAGCCCCTATGAGTGGGTGCCGCCCGCCTGTTTCACCCTGGAGCGCAGCTGGGTGGCTGCTCCCAGCTCTGGTTCTCTGCGCTCTCTATGACACCACAGTCCCAGCCCTCCTCCCGAGACCTTGGCTGGCTGATCCCAGCGAGCTCCATTTCCCTTCAGAGGGAGGGAAATGTAGGGGCATGGAGACCTTGGGCCTGGCCATCTGGGCTCTGCACTGTGAGCCTCCCCTGTCAGCAAGGAGAGAGAAGCAAGAGCTTGGCACAGGGCCACACCACAGCGACCCAGGCAGCCGCAGAGCCCAGCTCTCTGCAGCACGGTTGAGGAAGGTGAAGCACCCAGTGCACAGGTTGAGCAACACAGCCTTCTCTCTGCATGCAAGGGAACCTAGGGGAAATACAAACAGCTCTCTAAAGAGTTCTCAGAGTCTGCCTGCCCCCGGGATGAGGGACCCTGGGAAATCTAGGTAGCAGGGGGTCAGCCACCCTGAGCACCTACTGGGGATCAAGTCCTGCTACTCAGCAGTGTTCACAGAGCCCCTGCTGTGTGCTGAGGGTGGGGACAACACAGTCACCCCCTCCCCAGCTCAGGCACCTGACACCATCTTGGCCCCTGTGTTTACCACGGACAGCACGGAGGGAAAGCAGGCGCGTGGTCCCTGTGGTCCAGCAGACTCAGACACATGCCTTTAATCCAGGTAGAGACTGGGAGAGGACAGACAAGGGTCAGGGGACGTCAGAGGGGTTCTAAGGATGGAGAAAAGAACTCAGGCTGGAAGGGAACTGCACTGAATCAGCAGCCAGAGAAGTACAGCTGGCCTCAGGGTGACTAGTTTAGAGAAGGGCTGTGATCTTCCCACGAACGAATGGTGTCATTTCAGAGACTTCCATCCTCCCTGCAAGCCCACGCCATGTCAATATCCAAGGCAGTCCCCAGAGCTGCAGCCCCGGCTTCACCAGCCAGGCCCCTGCCCTGTTCACACAGCCTTGAAGCAGCAGGAAGGGCAGCCTCTATGTCTCCTGGCTGGGGCTTAACTCACTCTCAGTGATAGTATAGTTGTTCAGTCGTGTCTGACTCTCTGCGACCCCATGGGCTCCTCTGTCCATGGGATTTCCCAGGCAAGAATACTGGAGTGGGTTGCCCTTCCCTTCTCCAGGGGATCTTCCTGACTGAGGGATCAAGCCCGAGTCTCCGGCACTGCAGGGAGATTCTTTTACCATCTGAGCCACCTGAGAAGCCTAGTAAGCACATGGCTGTGCCAGCAACGACACGTCTCACCAAAACTCAGGGGTCAGGGAGGATTATAGATCAAAGCTCCGCCGACTCCTGAGTCTTGGTTCTCAGAACACTCAGAATTTCAGCCAGAAATTCTTCACAGAGAAGAATTCCCACAGGTCCAGGCCAGGGACAATGCTGATGACCCTATTATAACTGTGAGCTTTATTGATCTTCCTATCCTCATAGGCTACATAGGTGAAAGTAGTGCTAAATGCCATTAACTGTTTTTGTCAGCTGGTAAACATGGGTGCGTGCATGCCAAGTCACTTCAGTCATGTCCGACTGTTTGTGATCCTATGGACTGTAGCCCTCCAGGATTCTCTGTCCATGGGATTCTTTAGGCAAGAATACTGGAGTGGATTGCTATGCCCTCCTCCAGGGGATCTTCCAGAACCAGGGATCAAATCCGCATCTCTTATGTCTCCTGCATTGGCAGGCAGGTTCTCTACCACTAGTGCCACCTGGGAAACTCAAACATGGTCGGTTACCTGCAAGGCTGCCCTGCAGAAGCCACGTTATTACTGACACCTGTGTCTGTCCTCCATGGATGTTTCGGTCTCCTTTGGCTGAAGCACTCGGTCGTGACAGCCTAGAGCATCTTGGCCAGCTTTTTGCAGTGTGGGAATTTGGCTGCTTCCTATCACTGCGGGCTGCAGCATATACAGTGACTCAGATCATTTTCACAGCTTTTAAATGTTTTCTTGCAGATCACCCAAAGTATGTGATAGGAAATGATGCAGTGTTAAATTGGCCTGACATCTCACACCAGATGTTGCAACAAGCAAAGAAATATACTTTGGAACATATGTGGAAAACATAGAGTTTGCTTTGCCAAGGGAAACTGTTTCTCCCTCAAGGTTCCCTCAGCATCTTTCAGGGCAGAGAAGACTTTGTGAGACACAGTTACTTCTCCGGGAGGCGAGAACCCTGGCTTCAGATAGGATCTCTGGCAGGAAATGAATGGGGCATTTCATAAATGTGGTTTTCACTCAGCCCTGCTCAGAAGGTACAGAGCCAGCCTAACCAGGCCTGTGTGATGGCTCCAGGCAGGGGTTACGCCAGTTCTCAGTGTCCAGCCTTGTCTCCTGATGGTATCTCATACCCGGCGCTGTGATCACAGTAAGGCTTTGTGTCCTGTAATTTCTCCACCATGCTGCCCAGTGCTCAGGAGAGGGTGCCTGGGGCACAGCTGCCATACTTGGTGTTTTCAAGGGCCTAAAGAAGCCCCGCTTTGACCAGCCCGGACCATCCTGGACTTCTTTATCTGAACCTTTACTGCACCCAACAATGCAACTCCTAACCTGAAGCTGGAAGGGCTAGAAGGGACCTTGGGGATAGACAGTTCCCCCTGTCCACTCCTCCAGCCCCCACTCTTTCCTCAGTGTCCCCAGGAAGAACGGTCCAGACCCCGAGCACCTGCACAGTGGGCACTACAACCTCATGAGCAAGGGAGGTCGGTGCCCAGGCAGGGCAGACTGTCCGGGGCAGCTGCACAGACATGCTCAGACGTGCCCCTTTAGTTCTGCTCAGGGCTCAGGGCTCCACACGAGTCCAACCCTTCTCCCATCCTTCTTTCTTCTTCTCCAGGACCCTGGCTAAATGACTCCTTTCCTTTCTGTAATTTAGCCCTCCATCCTACAAATACCACTGATTGTCCGCTGTTTATTTAGCTACCTTTTCTCCCCAGGTGGACTCAGGAGCTGGGCTTTTCTTCCTTCAGGTTGAACGAGTGCCTTCCCTGTCTGGCCTCTGACTCCCCTGTTTTTTGTCAGCATAAACCCCACCCAGGATCGAGAGCATATAGTAAACACCCACCGTGAAGGTCCCCAGCAAACTCAGCATCCTCTACAGAGAGCCCATCACAAGCTGGCTTACATTCTTCTGAGGCCTTTGAATGATTTAGGGGTGGTTGATAAATAAGGTAAGAATAGATGAAATCCTCTGAAGGCCTCATAGCAAACACAAACCAAAGCCAGGCCACTCCTGAGCTCTGAAATCTATGGTGGATAAACGAGACCTGCATGCTAACCCATAGCAGAGGTTCCCTTAGGCCTGAGCCTCAGCAGATACCTGCCCCAGACGTCAGTAGTCAATGACCTGAGTGAGGCCTGTTTTCTTGATGCAGCTTAGATGATGAGGGATCTTCAGAATCACTTAGAGTTGGTGGGGGGTGGGGTGGGGGCTGCAAATGAACTTTCACAAGAATATAAGACAACTCCGGCAAAGTCTCACAGGACGACGCTCTTGCAGGAGGCCTAAGCCCCACAGCTGGTCTTCCTTTCACCCCTCAGAGATCCCTGAGAATCACTGTTGGAACTCTGGGGTTCCAGAGAACACAGTGTGAGGACCACCACTCCAGATCTTCCCCCGGAACCTGAAATTTGTAGAGGACCTGCCAAACTAGCAAACATTCATGTCATATCTCTTGCACCTATTAGAAATAGAACAGCTCAGACTCAGAGAACTCTGGGCCTAGAGGCCAGAGGCATCTTCTGGACAAACTCAACTTGGCAGAGAAGGGAGTCAAAACCTCAACTGGAGAAAATCCATGTGGGATGCGGAGCAGAATGACCGGGCGGAGAAGGAAGAGGGGCCCTCACTGAGTGAGCGATGGGAGGGCCCTGAAGCAGTGTCTTGGCCCTAGAAGTGGCCACCAGAGACTGGCATTGTCCCTTCTGTGCTCTCTTCCGGCCCCCAAGGCCCCATTTGTGCCCCCAATGCCAATCGCATCCCTCCATGGTGCTCTGCTCAGGCCTGCAAATGGACCACTGCTGTTTCCTGCCTCTTCCTGTCACCTGAATTTACTCTGTTTCCATCCATTCAACCTCCTCCTCTCTGTAAATTAGACTGATCCATGTCAAACAGCATGAGCAGCCTGTTATCTCTCAAGTAACAGAAACAATTTGGAGGGGAATTTGTCTTTTCTTTAAATGGTCTAACACATTGGTATAAATTTATTTGTAAAACCCTCTTATTATCTCTGCATCAGTAGCATCCACAATAATGACCATTTTTTCATTCCTGGTGTGAATTATTTGAGCTTTCTCCTGTATTCTCTTTAGTAGTCTTGCCAGAGGTTTTACTGTTTACTATTTTTTGCAAAGATCATGATGGCTATTTTATTGACTGCTATTGTTGTAGTTTAATTGCTAGGTCATATCCAACTCTTTCCAACCCCATAGACTGTAGCACACCAGGTTCCTCTGTCCTTCACTATCTCACAGAGTTTCCTCAAATTCATGTCCATTGAGTCTGTGATGCTATCTAACCATCTCATTCTCTGCTGCCCCCTTCTCCTTTTGCCTTCAATTGCCCAGCATTAGGGTTTTTTTTTTCTTTCCCTTGAGTCAGCTATTCACATCAGGTGGCCAAAGGATTGGGAGTTTCACCTTCAACATCAGTCCTTCCAATGAATATTCAGAGTTGATTTCCTTTAGGATTGACTGGTTTGATCTCCTTGCTATCTAAGGGACTCTCAAGAGTCTTCTCCAGCACCACAGCTTGAAAGCATCAATTCTTCAGTGCTCAGCCTTCTTTATGGTCCAGCTGGCCTGGTGTGCTGCAGTTCACAGGGTCACAAAGAGTTGGACACAACTGAGTGACTGAACACCAACTCATATCCATACATGACTACTGGAAAAACCTAGCCTTGAATGAATGGACCTTTGTCGGCAAAGTAATGTCTCTGCTTCTAGGTTTGTTATAGCTTTTTTTCCAAGTGTCTTTGAATTTCATGGCTGCGATCACTGTCTGCAGTGATTTTGGAGCCCAGGGGGGAAAAAATCTGTTACTGCTTCCACTTTTTCTTCTTCCATTTGCCATGAAGTAATGGGACTGGATGCCATGATCTTAGTTTTTTGAATGTTGAGTTTCAAGGAAGGTTTTCTTGCTCCTCTTTCACCCTCATCAAGAGGCTCTTAGGTTCCTCTTCAGTTTCTGCCATTAGAGTGGTATCATTTGCATAGCTGAGGTTGTTGATGCTTCTCCCAGAATTCTTGATTCAAGCTTGTGATTCATCCAGCCTGGCATTTCTCATGAAGTACTCTGCATGTACAACAGGGAAGCCTGGCATGCTTCACTTCATGGGGTTGAAAAGAGTCAGACACAACTGAGCAACTGAACAAAAACAACTCTGCATGTAAGTTAAACAAGCAGGGTGACAATACAGCCTTTTCCTACTCCTTTCCCAGTTTTGAACCAGCCATTGTTCCATGTCTGGTTCTAACTGTTGCTTCTTGACCTGCATACAGGTTTCTCAGGAGGCAGATAAGGTGGTCTGGTGTTTCCATCTGTTTAAGAATTTTCCAGTTTGTTGTGATCCACATGGTCAAAGGCTTTAGCATAGTCAATGAAGCAGAAGTTTTCTGGAATTTCCTTGCTTTTTCCATGAACCAATGAATGTTGGCAATTTGATCTCTTGTTTCTCTGCCTTTTCCAAATCCAGCTTGTACATCTGGAAGTTCTCAGTTCACATATTGTTGAAGCCTAGCTGGAAAGATTTTGAGCATCACCTTGCTAGCATGTGAAATGGACACAATTGTGCAGTAGCTTGAACTTTCTTTGGTGTTGCCATTCTTTGGGATTGGAATGAAAACTGACCTTTTTTCAGTCCCGTGGCCACTGCTAAGTTTTCTGAATTTGCTGACATGGTGAATGCAGCACTTTCATAGCATCATGTCTCAGGATTTTAAATAGCTCAGTTGGAATTCTGTCACTTCCACTAGCTTTTTTATATTAATTAATTTGGAATAATTTTATCAAGTATAATTTGATTTACAACACTGTGTTAGGTTCAGGTGTACACAAAATGAATCATATACATATATCCATTCTTTTTTAGGTTATTTCTCATACAGGCCATTACAGAGTATTGAATAGAGTTCTCTTTGCTATACAGTAGGTCCTTATTAGTTTTCTATTTTATATATAGTATATGTCAACCCTAATCCCCAATTTATTCCTCCCCACTCTTCCCCCTGGTGACCATAAGTTTATTTTCAATCTATGACTATTACTTTTTTGTGAATAAGTTCATTTGTGCCATTTATTTTAGATTCCATATATAAGCAATATCATATATTTGTCTTTCTCTGTCTGACTTTCATTATTTGTAGACTTTTTATTGATGGCCATTCTCACTAGTGTGAGGTGATACCTCATTGTAGTTTTAATATGCATTTCTCTAATAGTTAGTGATATTGAGCAAATGGCATTATTTCCTTCTTATGGCTGAGAAGTATTCTATTAAATTCTAGAGTATTCATCTTCTTTACCCATTCTTCTCTTCTGGATGTTTAGGTTGATTCCATGTCTTGGCTAATGTGAACAGTGCTGCTATGAACTTACAGGTGCATGTAGTTTTTCAAATGAGAGTTTTCTCCGGACACATGCCCAGAAGTGGGATTGCTGGATCATATGGTAGTTCTCTGTTTAGTGTTTTAAGGAACTTCTATATTATTCTCCATTGTGGCTGCACCAATTTACTCTCCCTTTTCTCCGCACCCTCTCCAGCATTTATTATTTGTAGACTTTTTGATGATGGCCATTAGGACTGATGTGAGAGGATGCCTCAAGGTAGTTTTGATTTGAATTTCTCGTGTGCCAACTGACTATCTGCATGTCTTTTTTTGCAATATGTTCATTTAAATCTTTTCCCCATCTTTTTTTTTTTTAATTTTCTTTATTGTGTTGGTTTTGCCATACATTGACATGAATCCGCCATGGATATACATATGCTCCCCCTCCAGAACCCCCCTCCCTCCTCCCTCCCGACTCCCTCCCCCTGGGTTTTCCCCATCTTTTGATTGGGCTGTTTGTTTTTCTATTATGGAGTTATATGAACTGTTTGTATGTTTTGGAAATTAAGCCCTTGTCAGTCGCATCATTTGCAAATTTTTCTCCCAGTCCATAGACTTCTTTTAATTTAGCTTATGGTTTCTTTTGCTATTCAAAAGCTTATAAGTTTAATTAGGTCCCATTTGTTTATTTTTGCTTTTATTTCTCTTGTCTTGGGAGAGTGATCTAAGAAAACATTACTACAATTTATGTCAGAGAATGTTTTGAATATAGTCTCTAAAATGTTGGGTACATACATGGCTCACCTAATATCCCATTTGGTCAAATATTTATTATATTATCCAAATCCTCTCTATTTCTAGAAATATTAATAAATAGCACATTCATATGGCTGAAAAATCAAAATGATAAAAATATACACATGGAAAAGCTTCACTCCCACCCATGTCCCATCTACACATCCATATTCCAATCCCTATGGTCCACAATAATTACTAATATTTTTGCATATTCTTTCCACATCAACACAAATACACAAAGGTAAGGACATAAATTCTTATTTTCACTCTCTTTCTTAAATAAAAGGTAGCTAGTTATATAGACTTTTACTGGCTTTCTTCAGCTAACAGTATTAAATGTTAGCTGAAATCTTTTTACATAAGTACATAAAGAGCTTCATTACTTTTTGTAGCTGCATAGCCACCTTTGGGCAAATACACTGTGGTTTATTTAACCTATCCTCTAAATAAGGACACAGGCTGTCTCCAACTTTTTTTGGTTTAACAAATAATATTGCCACTAATAACCCTGTCCACATGTTATTTTGTACAAGCACAAGCTCTGTAGTAATTTTATACATGCTGGCATTCTTTATCAATCTGTTATCCCAGTTTCCAGGAACTCTGGTCATTCTGTCCATCATGGTGTCAGACTCATGTGCTTGCTGGACATTTTCCTCATCTTTGGTGCACTGTGCATTCCATGAAGCTCCTTTCATCTCAGATTATTGAACAGTCCCTCCAGGGTGTTGATATGTTTACTCCTGCAGGTAAATTTAAAGTATCAGCAGCCTGGGAGTGACTTTTTATTAAGGCTTTTGGCCTGGGAGTTTCTAGATTTCTGGATGGTATAAATTCAAGCTTAAATCTGTATGTATGAGACTCAGGCCCTGGTTTGTGATTTCTCAGGGGAGAATTTGTCACACTGACTCCAAGTAGAGACAGACATGGTCTCTCGTTATCTTGCTGAGCCAGTAGACAGGTTTGCTTTCTGATATATATTTTCCCTGAGGGTGTGACCCTCTTGGCATGCTAGCCATAAGCAGAGGTTTCATTCTATCCAACAATTCCTTGCCTTATGCGGCCCAAGGTTCCACTTCCTTCCCTATGTGGGCATGAAAGCCCAAGGCCCCAGGTTCTTAAAACTGACGATAGTGTAACCACCATGCCTACCTCCACACTAGCCACTGCCGCAGCTACCCCACTTCCACCCAGGAGTCAGCAGCAGCACCTCATTCACTTTGCAGTAAAGCTTCTATTCCTCTATGTATTTCTGGTCCCTGGTGATTTTCCTTTCTTGCTTGCACACTGGATGTTCATTTAACATAATTTTTGTTGTATTTTATCCTCATGCCTAAGGCAGAAGAATTTGTGTTTATCCAATTATTTTCCTACAATCTGTTTCCTTCCTGGGCTTCATAGTAATTTACATCAACTCTGTTTACCATCCAACTACTCCAGGATCTGTTTGGTAAATGCAAGTAACTACTCCATATAAGAACCATGGGGACCTCCCTGGTGGTCCAGTGGCTTAGAGTCCAACGCAGGGGGCCTGGGTTTGATTCCTGGTCAGGGAACTAGATCCCATGTGCTGCAACTAAGACCTGGCGCAGCCACATAAATATATTTTTTTAAAAAAAAGTATTTTGAGTTGGTAAAGAATCATATACATAGTCTAAGACTTCAAGGGCTAAATTTCAGTTGCTGTTACAGTATTTCTGTCCAGGCTAGGATTTTGGTACAGTCTTCTTCCATTTTTCTATATGTTTCTCCCTTTGTTTGGCTTCAAAAATCACCTAAGTTATGGATTTTTAATCCAAACCTTTAATAACCTTTGTAAACAGCCAGAAATAGTGTCAACAAACAGATTCTCATTACTCCTGATACTGACATACCTGTCAGTACTTTGGTGGGGTGACACTAACCGGGAGTGAAGAGCTCTTTCTGACTTCCCACATAAGCAGTGGTGATTGGAGTTTTGATTAATATTTCTGCCCTTTTGTTATTTATCATCAGGCCCTATGAAGCTATTTATCAATGTCAGTTTATTATCTATAAACAGGATGATAATCTCCACCCCCTTTGTTCTTAGAACATTTTCCCTCTACCTCTCCCCTGACATGTAGGACTTATGTAATGTTCACATTCCTCTAATCTACTGATGCTGGGCCTGAGAGGGATTCAGGCAATATTTCTTATGTCAGAGAGTGATGTAAAGCCCCGTTCCATATGGAAATATTCCAGTGTACTTGGCACATTGCAAGATGTTACAAACAGACCATAAATGTAGGAGACTTCCTAGAACAAAGATCTCCAGATTGAGGCTAGAGGTCATTTTGACAAGCTGATACCTCCCATTTCTCCTGAAAATGCGTCTGCTGCTGGTCACTGAATGGATGCTATGGTGAAGGAAGTGATTGCCGCTGCCGCTGCTGCTGCTAAGTAACTTCAGTCATGTCTGACTCTGTGCAACCCCATAGATGGCAGCCCACCAGGCCCCACCATCCCTGGGATTATCCAGGCAAGAACATTAGAGTGGGTTGCCATTTCCTTCTCCAAAGGAAGTGATTAGGGGGACTAAGACAACTAGAATAGAATTGCAAAGTGTTCAATGCTTTTGTGAGCTTACATAATCAGCCTTGTCAAAAAGTTCCTCTTTCCTTTGATCTGGGCTGGGAGTATATAGCTGTGTCCCAATGTGAAGCAAGCATCGTAGTGTTGAAACAGTCTTTGTTTTGTCTTATTATTCCGGGGTGTATGGGGGACCCAGTACTCTGATGGGGGTCCTGTCATCAGTCTGAGATTTATGGCTCCTTTAGAGCTAGAATCACACAGGACACTCCTCTCTTACCTACTGCCTCCTTTGCAAAGCTGCTTCTAAGATATAAGCACTAACTCAAATTCTCTACAGAGAACAAAACTTTGATAACCCAGAGTCAGCAGGGGAAATGCTGAGTTTAGGGATAGAAAATTCTAAAAGTCACCAGCAAACAAAAAGATTGTATATCAAAGTGATACTCCATTTCAAGCCATTTCATTATGCCTGCTCAAGAGAGATGAATAGTGCGCTAACTTATCAGTCAGCACAAGGTACATCTGCTCCATCATAATTATCTGATACTTAGGAGAACTGACCTGGAATGAGAGTGCAAGAATCACATAATCTATTCTAAGTGCACAGCATTTTCAACCCATTCCCCTGGGGAAGCTGATAGGCAGGTTACTATAATTTGCATAAGCTGGAAGTAATTTGATTTTGTTAAGTTACTTGCAATACCCAGAATTATAGAATCATAAAATCGCAAGGTTGACAGAGAATGGAAAGGTTATTTAGCCCATCCAGTCCAGGGATAGGCTTATACAAGATCTGCTTCAGTAGTTTCAGTGATGGGGAGTTTGCCTTTCCCCAGTGAAGGCTGATGGGACTATCCTTTCCCCACAACAAGGAGACAGAGATTTCCCAGGGAAGGTCACAGGTTTTTAAAAAACAGGTTTTCGGAGGGATGGGATGGGGAGGGAGGAAGGAGGGGGTTTCTGGATGGGGAACACATGTACACCCATGGCAGATTCTTGTCGATGTATGGCAAAATCAATACAATATTGTAAAGAAAAAAATAAAAAAAATTAATAAAAAATTTTTAAAGAGTAAAAAAATAAATAAATAAAAAACAGATTTTCTACAAATTCATGCCTAAGCTGTTGCAGCAGGCACATCCATTTCCTCGCCACCAATGAGTCACCTCTTTGGAGTTCCCCCAAACATTTCCCCTTGGTCTCAAATCCTGTCCCACCATCCCTTTCCACCACTCATTAGGTATCCTTATTTCTACATTTACTGAGGAAATCAAGACTACCAGACAAAAGCTGTTAGCCTCCCTTTGACTCTCGCATTGCTCATCATTTCCTTCCCTTGGTGCTCAACGAAGAAGTATCAGTGTTCTTGATCCAAGATAAACCTTCCTCTTTGTGTGCCAGGGTGAGGTTTACATTGAGAATGTGTCTTAGCCTTTCCTACCTGCTTTGATGAGGGGATGTCCTAGTGTGTCAAAATGTATAGGAGTTGTTCAGATAGCTTCTAGATTTAGGAGTTGTTTTATGTGTAGCTGTAGATTTACTGTGTCTGTGGTAACAGGGGGAGTTCAAGAGTTGACCATTGAAAATTCCTAGAAGGAAACACAGGGGGACGTTTCCTTGACATTGGTCTCAGCAGTGATTTTTGAGTATGACACCAAAAGCACAAGCAAAAAGAACAAAAATAAATAAGACTACATCAAGTTAAAAAAACTTCTGCACAACTAAAGAAACAATCGAATGAAAAGGCAACCTATAGAGTGGGAGAAAATATTTATAAATCTTATATCTGATATCTAAAATACATAAAGAGTTCATATAACTTAATAGGAAATAAACAATCCAATTAAAAATGGACGGAGGAGCTGAATATACAGTTTTCTGAAGAAGACATACAAATGGCCAATAGACACATTTTTGAAAAGGTGCTCAATGTTACTAATCATCAGAAAAATGTAAATCAAAACCACAAGATATCACCTCACACCTATTAAAATTACTATCATTAAAAAGACAAGAGGTAACAAGTGTTGGCAAGGATGTGGAGAAAAGAGAACTTTGTGCACTCTTACTGGGAATGTAAATTGGTATGGCCTGTTTGGAAACCAGTTTGGAGATTCCTCAAAAAATTAAAAATAGAACTGCCATTTGATCCAGCAATCCCACTTCTGCATATATATACAAAGAAAATGAAAACAGGCTCTCAAAGAAATATCTGCACTCCCATGTTCATGGAAGGATTATGCAAATAGCCAAGACATGGAAACAGCCTGTGTCCAGCAGCAGCCGAATGGCTAAAAGAGATGTGGTATACACATACACAGTGGAATACTAGTCAGCCATGAGGAATAAATCCTGCCGTTTGTGACAACGTGGGTGAAACTTGAGGGAATTATGCTAAGTGAAATAAGCCAGGTAGATACCATGTGTACCATATCACATATATGTGGACTCTAAAGAAAACCAAACTCAGAGACAGAGAGGACTTACCAGGGGCTGAGGGGTGGGGGAAGTGGGGTGTGTTGGTCAAAGAGTACAAATGTGCAGTTAAAAGTTCTGGTATCTAGTGGACAGCATAGTGATTATGGCTAACAGTATTGTATTATATACTTGAGAGCTACTCAGAGGGTGGATTTTAAATGTCCTCACCGTAAGAAAGCAATGGTATAGCTATGTAACATTATTGGGCTGTTAGCTAAAGTGATGGTAGTAACCATTTTGCAGTGTGTGTGTATCAAAGCAACATGATGTACACCTTATCTTTACGCAGGGTTATATGTCAGTTAAATCTCAATTAACACGAGGAAAATATGAATACTAACATTAATACTTATTACTTTAGCTTATTTGCTTCCTCTTTTCTTTAGTCTGTTTTCTCTACTTATCCCTCCAACCTCTTTGAAAGATACCTTTTCTTGTGTGATCTCAAATTTATTTTTTAAAGCACTGGGGGAGAGGGTTAAAAACATTAGAAAGCCTCTTCTTACCAGAGTGGAGAATCTATCTGTAGTTCCTAATTCTGTAGCAAAGATGGAGGATCCCACAGGGCCAGCTAAGCTACGGTCAGTCACAGTTCAGTTAGAGAAGGTGCTGCAGAAATCCTCAGCTCTCATCTGCACCTTCCAGGTTCTCCTGCCTGAGCCCCAGGACAGACAAAGGAGATTCCTAACAGAGAACAGATTCTGTAGCTGGTAAATCTGCAGCATCCTTCTCCCCTTGCAGCACAGGCTGGGGAAAGTCACTGTCTTCAGAGAACAAGTGGGATAGGAAACCAAAGTTCTGAGAAGACTGCTTTGTCTGAGAAGAAGAGATGATGATTAAGATTCGGGTATCAGGGTGTTGCTATCTTTGTAGATTTAAATGGGATGTTTTTCTAAAGTCTGGGATAAATGGCATGTGAATTGGGCTTTAAAGTTTTGACAGAATTCAACCATGGAGCTATTCTTTGTAATCTATTGACTCTTCTGATTCTTTTCCTATAATCACTCATTGTTTATTTTTGAAAGACTTTCAAATCTATCAGCAAATAAAGTGCACAATTGTTCTCTTTCATTTGAAAACAATGTTCTTTGTTCATGTGGTTACATTCCCTTTCTCAAATCTAATGTTCAATGCCTTTCCTTATTTTCTTGGCTAACTCTATTAGATTTGCCAATTTTATTAGTTTTGTTTTTTTCAAAAGAGCACTTGAATTGTTTATTGATTTTATTATTTTCCAGTCTGTTGATTTCTGAATTTGTTCTTGTGGCTTTCCTTAAGTCTGTTTGTTGGAGAGTACAAGATTAGCTTCCAAACTTGAAGGTGGAATCCATTTATTTTTTATTATTTTTTGTTAAATATCATTACCAATTAATGCTATAGAATTTTCTCCAAGTATAGTTTTGGTTGTATCCCTTGGGTTTAATATATCGTTTCTTGCTTTTATAGTTTCAGTTTACAAATAATTTATTTTCTCTCCATATTGTTTTGTTATTAGAAAATGTGGCCTCCAAGGTTTCTACCTTTTCAAATGTATTGTGTATTTTCTATTGAAAAGTGCTTCTGACAAGACTCCCAATGATTCCTGTTGCCTGGTATTCATGCCCTTATGAAATACCCTCTTCTATTGCATAGACCAAGGGTCTCCAACCTCCAGGCTATGGACCGGTACCTCCTGTCAGATCAGCAGTGGCATTAGATTAGAAATAAAGTGCACAATAAAGGTAATACACTTGAATAATACACTTGAATCATCCCAAAATAATTCCCCCTACCACCAGCCTATGGAGAAATTGTCTTCCATGAAACCAGTCCCTGGTGCCAAAAATGTTAGGGGCTGCTGGTATAGTCTGTACCTAGCGACTTCCTTCTGATGAGCCAAAAAAGTGGTACGATGTCAGTTTCAAGTTAAGATTTTGAAAGATTGTGACTTTTATTCTTTCTCTCTCATTTGCTTTGTTTTATGAAAGTCAAACAACACGTTGTAAGGCCCACAGGGAAAAAAACTGAGGACAGCCTCTACCCAGCACCCAGTGAGGAACTGAATATTGCCAAGCTCATAAATGGATCCTTCCCAAGCTGAGCCTTCATATGAGACCACAACTTCAGCCAACGTCTTGATTGAAGCCTCATAAGTGGCTCTGAGACAAGGGGCTTGGCTAAGCTGTACCCAGATTACTGGTCCACAGAAACAGATAATAAACACTGGGGCTTCTTAACATAGTTGATATTTTTACTGAAGTATAGTTGCTGAACAATATTATGTAAGTTTCAGATGTACATTATAGTGATTCACAATTTTTAAAGGTTATACTCTTTTATAGTTATAAAATATTGGCTATATTCTCTGTGTTGTGCAATATACCTGTGGTGGTTTAGTCACTAAGTCATGTCTGACTTTTGCAACCCCATGGACTAGTACCCTTCCAGCCTCCTCTGTCCATGGGATTCTACAAGCAGAAATACTGGAGTGGGTTGCCATTTCCTTCTCCAGGGGATCTTCCCAATCCAGGACTTGAGCCTAGGTCTGCTGCATTTCAAGCAGATTCTTTATTGACTGAGCTACAAGGGAAGCCCTGCAATATACCCTAGTAGCTTATTTTATACATAATAGTTTGTACCTCTTAATTCCCTACTTCCTTGTCCCAACTGGTAACCACAAGTTTGTTCTCTATATCTCTTGGATAGTATGGTCATTTTAACAATATTAATTCTTTCAATTCAAGAACATAGTGAACCATTCCATCTATTTGTGTTGGCTTTAATTTCTTTCATCAGTGTCTTATAGTTGACTGAGTAGAGGTATTTTGTCTCAGGTAGGTTTACTCCTAGATATTTTATTCTTTTTGATGCAGTGGTAAGTGGAATTTTTTCCTTAATTTCTCTTTCTGCTACCATGTTGTTAATATAAAGAAATGCAAGAGATTTCTGTATATTAATTTTGTATCCTGCAACTTTATTGAATTCATTGATGAGTGCTAGTAGTTTTCTGGTAGTGTCTTTAGGATTTTCTATGAATAGGGTCATGTCACCTGTAAGCAGTGACAGTTTTACTTCTTATTTTTCAATTTGGATTCCTTTTATTTTTTTCTTATCAAATTGCTATGGCTAGGATTTCCAAAACAATGTTAAATAAAAGTGTTGAGAGTGGGCATCCTTGTGTTTTTCATGATCCTAAAGAAAACGCTTTCAGCGTTTCACCATTGAGTATGATGTTAGCAATGGGTTTGTCATATATAGCCTTTATGATGTTTCCTCTATGCCTGCATTCTGGAGAGTTTACCAGCTGATTCCAGGGCAGGGTTAGCCTGCTCTGTGTGAGCTCAGTCCACAGGTTATAAGATTGTGGGATTTTTGCTGCTGGTGTCTGCCTCCTGGTGGGTGAGGCTGGCCTAGATGCTAGTACAGGCTTCTTGGAGGATAAGCCCGGTGGTCGTCCATTTCTGTATGGAGCTGGGCCTTGGCCCTCTGGTTGTGTCTAGAGATATGTCTACAGGTAGCTGTGGGCTCAGGAAGATTTTAGACATCCTGTCTGCTGATAGGTGGGGCTGTATCCCCACTTGGTTAGCTGTTTAGCCCCGTTGTGTCCCACACTAGTACCTATAGGCTGTTGGGCAGGGCCAAGTCTTGGCACTAATGAACTAGATCCCAAGATGGCAGCCACTAGGAGCAGTGAACACATGGTAGAAGGAGCCCCCAGATATGGCCGCTGCCAATGTCTATGCCCCTAGGGTGAGCCACAGTCACACACACACACAAACACCCGCCTCTGCAGGAGCCTCTCCAAGACCAGCCAAGCAGGTAGGTCCTGGGTCCTGGAACATGTGAGATTTGTGCGTGTACCCTTCAAGAGTGAAGTCTCTATTTCCCTCAGTCCTGTGGTGCTCCTGAAATTAAGCCCTGCTGGGGTTCAAAGCCAATAGCCTTTGGCGGGGGGTCATCTGAAGGCTGGGGAGCCCGATATAAGGTTCAGACCTCTCACTTCTGTGGGAGAACCTGTGCAATATATTTTCCAGTGTGTTGTGTATTAGACTTGATTATATTGTAAGTCCACCTGGCCTGTCTCACTGTGGTTCCTTCTTTATGTCTTTAGTTGTAGGAGACTTTACCTGGTAGGTTCTGGTCTTTTACATCAATGGTTGTTCTGTAGATAATTGTGATTTTAGTCAGCTTATGAGAGGAGGTGAGCTCAGGATCATTATACGCCACCATCTTGACTGATCTCCTTAAATATTGTTGTTTTAAACCCCTAAATCTTGGGGCTACTATCTTACACAGCAATAGCTAGCTAGCTAATATATTCACATTGAGTAATGTGTGTATGTTTCATAATTTTTTCCTTTGGAGAAATATTTTCTCTGTTCAACATACATATATTAAATAAAGTTTATTCATTTTTGACAAGTTTTTCTCTCAGCATTTGACATCAATGATTACTCCTCCTTAAGAGTTCCCTTGACACCACTCTTTGCTGATTTTTTTGCCTTTTCTCTAGTAGAAGTGATCCAATTCAAGCCAAATATAGCCTTCTCTAGAACTTTTCAGCAAAATCATAAGTAAAGAAGAGAAAAGACCTATCTGTTGAAGTTGGTAGGATTTCCAGTGGTTATCTTGCTGCCTCATGCAGAGAGTTTGTAAGAAAATAAAGTCGAGCATATGAGGGCAGAGAGCTAAGTGCCCTGAGGACAGAGGCCTGAGGACACTGTTTGAGCTCTTGGATCCAGCCAAGCTTGCATTCCTTAGATTTTCCAGATCCACACATAGATAGACTTCTGGCCTAAACTAATTCAAGCTAGACTTCTTTCTCTCTTGCAACTAAATATCCTATGTATTATTATTCCCAGTATTATTTCTTATCTTGGCACTTCCCTTGTTTCCCAGCTCTCCAACTTCATACTGATTATTTCTACCTGGATTCCTTCACATACTGAAACACACCCAAAAAGTCATTTTTCCTATCAGTCCTGCTCATTTCTTCAGAATCTTTGTTTCTTTAAAGGTGCCACCAACCTCTGAGTTACTTAAATTTAAAACCCTGAGTTTTCTTCAAGGTATACCCTTCTCTCTTCATATTCTGTTGTTCTCAAGTCTATCCTGTGGTGTGTAAGCAAAACAGCTTCCATGACAGGCTGCTGGGAGATACAGCAGGCCTTAGTTCCGGCAACCTCCCCCTCCCTCACCTCATACCTCACCTCATACCTCTCACCCCATACCTTACCCCATCGCCGCCAACCAATCAGAACGAGCCAGGAAAGTCCCCTGCACACCAAGAGATAGACCTATCTGGGGCAGATGAGAAGTTCAAACTGACCAATCATTGACTGCCAGCTATACCAATGCTGTAACAAAGAACTGCCAGTATAAAAGCAACTGTAATCTGGGGCCGGGGCTCTTGTCGGACTCCACTGCATTGGATGAGACTTGAGCCCTAGCTGGAGCTAGCAATAAACCCCTTTATGCTTTTTGCATTGCTGTGTGGACTTGGTCTCTTCTGGGGCTTGGGACCCGGAGTTTGGGCATAACAATCCTTCCCTGATCATGGCACCTACCTGGCTCAGTCCTTCCTTACCTCTCACCTAGACTATGTCAACAGTCTCTTCTCTGGCCTCTTTGATTCCCTTGCAACTCACTCTGCACAAGTGACCAGGTGACCTTTCCTAAATTTCAACTCTGTTAATGTCACTCCACTGGCCAAAGCCTGCACTGGCTTCTTTCTTATTGCCCAATAATAAATCTGGCATTAAGAGCCCTCTAATCATAGGGGAGCTGAGACTTACTGTACACTTCCTGCTGCCAAGCCTGGCCTGAGCCCTCTACCTACCTTACCTGTCATTCCTAGGGTCATAAAACCCTAGGAGGTACTATCATTATGTCCAGTTTACAGAAGGTAAATAACTCCCGAGGTCACAGAGCTGGTAAATGGTACAGTATTTGACCTGATTTTTACTCACTGTTCTTTATTATACTATATATAACATACCCTAAAGAAATATCTCCTTAACTGTCGCTTTACTAAGGACTACCTTTCAGTATAAGTATTGTGTGACTCTCTCCAGTTCCTCCTCCTCCTTCCCACCTCCCTGTCTTTGCTTGTGCGGTCCCCTTGGCCAGGACGTTCTGGCCCATCATCAGCATCCTCTAAGACCCAGGGGATGCCTCTTCCCTCAGGAAGCATTCCCTGGGTAACCCAGTTAAAACTAAGCTGTTTCCTCCATGAAATGCATTATTTGATTTTTAAAAATAATTCCAGGTAATTAATTCATGACAGGTTATAAAATATAAAACATATAGAAAAATTTGGAGTAAGGCAAAATAGTCATTGCATCCTATGAACTACTTTCCCTCCCCAGAGGCAGTCAACCCTAACAGCCTTTAGGTACCATTTTAGAGATGTTCTATGCATTTATAAGCAAATGTATATTTTTCATGTTTTTAACAAATAAGGTAGCAATAAAGCATACTATATACATTGTTATGAATGTAGCTCTCTTCATTTCCTTCACTGGAAATTATTCTATATCAGATATGTAAAGCTGCCTCATGTCTGTCTGTCTTTCTTATAAAGAACTGCACTATCTATTCATCAGTCTTTTGAATTATATTAGGCTTTATTCACATACACTTCAAGTTCCTTGAAGATAGTAATAGTTCTTTTACTTCTTTTATAGCACAGCCCCTGGCTTGGGTGGTCCACAGGTTGTAGGGTTTTCTATGTTATGTTTTTCATTTAGAAGAGTTACAGATTTACAGGAAGATTGAAAAGAGTGTGACGTTTCCATATATGCTTACTTTGTGCCTTTTTACCAGCTGGTAAATGTCCTCATGCGGATGTTCCACAATTAAGAATTAAGGTCATTTACAATCGTTTACATTGGCAAAATGTAATCAGTGCTCTTAAACATGGGCTATCGTGTACATGCGCAGGTGTATCTTTAAGATAAGTTCATTAAGGTACATTTACTGGATCAAGGGTTGTGTGATTTTCTGTAAGAGGCACTTAATGTTGTTCAGAGAAGTTATACCCATTTACATCCTCATTAGGAAGAGTGTGGCAGAGCCTATTCCTTCTCACCCTCACTGTTTCACCACATTATCCAGTTTTCTTATCTTTCCAGTCTGACAGGCAAAGATTGTAGCTCATTATAGTTTAATTTGCACTTCATTTTTATAAGTGAAATTAAATGTCTTTTCATTTGTTTAAAAACTATTTGTATTTTCTCTACTATGAACTGTCTATTCATATCCTTTGCCTGCTTTTCTATTGGGCTGCAAGTCTTTTTCCTATAGCTTTGTGGGGATTCTTAACTATTAAGAGGCTGTTATTTATGATATAACTTGCAATCTTCCCAATATATCCAGACATTATTGTATTTCTTTCCATACAGAGCTTTTTTTTAAAAAAATTATGTACATAAATTTATGTTTCTTATGGATTCTAGTTTTGCAGTTATACTGGGAAAGAACTTTCCTACCCTGAAAAATGAAAAAATAAACCTTTCCTGAACTCCTGCAACACTTTTATATTTAAACATTTCATCTGTTTGGAATTTATTTTGATGTGAAATATGAGGTACAGATCTAGGTTAATTTTTTTCCAGACAGCTAACAATTATATCAACTCTATTTATTAAATAATCCATATGTTATCACTTATTTGAAGTGCCTTTAGTTTGCTAGTGTATCCCTTTGCCTAATATTTCATTTGGGATTTATTTGCATTGATAATCAAAATTGAAATTGGCTTGCAGTTTTCTTTTTGTGTGTGTGTTTTTGGGGGGATTGTATCAGTGTTATGTCTTATAAGAAGACTTCCTGTGCTCTGGAATAACAACTGGCATTATTATTATCTATCCTTTCAGATTCTCCTGGAATTCTCCTGTGAAGCCATCTGCGTCTCTTGATATTTTTGATAGCTGCGTGACAATGTTTTCTCTCTGTTCTTTATTGCTCTGCTTACATGTTCTATCTATCTGGTGATAAATTTGTGGAATTTATATCCCTTATAAAATAATCTGTTTCATTCAGATTTTCAAAATGATTTAAACAAAGTAGAGCAAAGCAACATCATACAACCCTCTTAGTTGGCTCTGTATCTGAGACTATATCTGTATCTGTTAGTCTCTTATCAAGGAAAAAGTTAATAAATAAATAAATTAGAGATTAGTGAATCTTTAGAAAAATGATAAAATTAATAAATCTGAGAGCTGCTTCTTTGGGTAAAAAAGATGAACTATTAGCCAACCTAACCAACCACTAATCTCTTTACAAACTCTATAGTTCTGCTCTTTCCAGAATGTCATATAGTTAGATTCATTTGGTTATAGGCTTCCCAGATTGACTTCTTTCACTTAGTGAGTTGCATTTAATATTTATCCATGTCTTTTAGTGGTACTCCATTTTTCTAGCACTGAACAATACTATATTGTATGGATGCACCACAGTTTGTGTATCCATTCACCTACTGACAAACATCTTGGTTGCTTCCACGTTTTAGCAATTGTGAATTAAGCTGCTTTAAACATTTGTTTGCAGATTTTCATGTGGATATCTTAGCTAGGGCTGCTGTAACAAAATACCATAAACTGGGTGGCTTAAACAACAGATGTTTATTCCTCACAGTTCTAGAGGCTGTGATCAGAGTGCTAGAATAATCAGGTTCTGGTTAGAACCGTCTTCCTGGCTTGTAGACAGCTGCATTCTTGCTGAATCCTCACTATTAGTAAGGGTGATCTCCTCTTATAAAGGCACTAATCCCATTATAAGGACCACACCATCACGACCACATCTAAAACTAATTACCTCCTGAAGGTCCCACCTCAAAATATTGTCACATGGGGATTAGGCCTCAATACCTGAATTTTGAGTGGACACAGTGTTCAGCCCTTAACAGTGAACATCTGCTTTCAGTTTCTATGGGTAAATACCAACGAGTGTGATGCTGTAAGAGTGTGTTAATGTTGTGAGAAACCCCCAAACTGTCTTCCAAAGTGGCTGTACCATTTTACATTCCCACCAGCGGTGAATGACTATTCCTGTTACTCCACATCCTTACCAACTGTGTAGTGTTATCAGTGTCTGCGGTTTGGCCATTCTCATTGGTACATAGTGGCATCTCATTGTTTCAGTCTGCTTTTCCCTAATGGCATATGATGTGGAGCATCTTCTCATGTACTTATTTACCATCTGTAAATCTTTTTTGGTGAAGTGTTTGTTTAGGTCTTTTGCCCTTTTTTCCTCAAGTTGTTTGTTTCCTTATTGTTGACTTATGAGAGTTTTTTGCATAGCTTGGATAGCAATCCAAATATTTGTTTTTCTCTTTCTAACTTACTTCACTCTGTAGAATAGGCTCTAGGTTCAATCACTTCACTCAAATTGACTCAAATGTGTTCCTTTTTATGGCTGAGCAACATTCCATTGTATATATGTGCCACAACTTCTTTATCCATATATCTGCAAATGAACATCTATACTGCTTCCATGTCCTAGTGATTGTATATAGTGCTGTAATGAACATTGGGGTACTGTGCCTTTTTCAGTTATGGTTTTCTCATGGTGTGTGCCAGTAGTGGGATTGCTGGGTTATATGGTAGTTTTATTCCTAGCTTTTCTAAGGAATCTCCATACTGTTTTCCATAGTGGCTGTATCAATTTGCATTCCCACCAACAGTGCAAGAGGGTTCCCTTTTCTCCACACCCTCTCCAGAATTTATTGTTTGTAGACTTTTTGATGATGGCCATTCTGATGGTGTGGGGTAAATAGACGTCATGTTTTATGCTGATTTTTGTTTCAGCATGGGCTGGAGGAAGACGGGAGTCAAGGTGATGGGAAAATGTAAGGTGGGGTCTGGGAGCAGCAACAACTCTGTTCTGTTTGTCTGTGGAGTGGACTGTGCCAGCTATGACTTTCATTAGTCCTGAGTCGTTTCTCTTTCTCTTTTCTTCTGCTAACCGAACCCTTCCTTCAAAGTAGGAGCCCATTCCATGTGAATAACTCCTTCCCGCTCTAAAAGGCTGTGCACAGGATGCAGGTCTGGCCAATCACATACCCGCCCTTTGGATAATAGCAATTAGTCCAGAAACGGGCATATGACCCAAGAAGAGCCCATCAGTCTTGGCCAAATCTCACTGGGTTCCTTCAGATAAAAGTTCTGCTAGGGAACCACTTTCCGGTTATGTAGGGAAAGAGTCTGGGAACGAGGCCAATTATGTGAATTGCTAAATCCCCTTCCTATTTGTTTATATTAGTTTGGTTTTCTGCCCCTTGCGACTAAGAGAGCCCTGACACAGGTACACAGGTGTTTAGGTTGGGATGCACACTGCCAAACTGACTTGAACTCACTCTGTGATGAAACCTGTCAGTAGCACAGCGTTTCAGAAGTTGCTCTGACCTCTTACTCGTGGTACGGAAAGCAGGCCTTGCCTGGGCAGGCTCACAGAGTACTCTCTCTGCCCACCCTTGACTGTGAACTACACACTGCTTAACCTGAGGCATCAGCTCAGCAGAGCAGCTGTGTGGGGGCGGGCAGGCGAGCCACACAGGGCACATCATCCTGCCTGTGCCCTGGGCCTGTGTGGGAGACGGCTGGTCTTACACCCCAGAGCCCAGCACCCCCACTCCAGCACCAGGCACTCCCTTTCAGGGCTTCCCCAAGGACCAGAGATAATTGTAAACAATGCTTAGTGAGGGTGCAAAAGGAACTTCAGGATATTAAGTAGCATCATCCTTAGAAAGCAGCCAGATAGAGAAGTATACTAGTTTGCTAGGGCTGCTATGACAAAACACCCTAGACTGTATAGCTTAAACAACAGAAATTTACCTTCTTACGGTTCTAGAGGCTGGAATTCACAGGTCCAGGCATCTGCAGGTTTGGTTTCCCCTAAGACCCCTCCCCGGGCGGGCAGGGGGCCCCTCCCCGCTGTGTCCTCACATGGCCTTCCCTCTGTGCAGCGCACCCTCGGTGGCCCCGTGGGCCAGACGTCCTCTTCTCACAAGGACAGCAGTCATATTGAACCAGGATTCACCCTCACAGCCTCACTTTCTCTTAATCACGTCTGTAAAGGTCCTGTTTCCAAATACAGCTCTATCATCAGGTATCAGGCACTGGGACTCCAACACGTGAGTTTGGGGAGGGACACAGGTCAGCCCGTGACAGGAAGGGTGGGCTTCTCCGGTCTCCTCTTTGCTGCTTCTCCTCTTCCTCCTCTTGTTAACTGCAGTTTCTACCCTCCCAGGGAGAGACAAGGCAAGCAGCAGGATAGTCTCACTCACCTGCCTCTGCGGTTTTTTGGTTTTCATTGCGGCTTTTTAGAGGTCAGCCCTCACCCGTGGCAGCAAATTGCTACTGCAGTTCCCTTAATTGGGCGAATACCCTTCCGGCCCAGCTCATCCATGCCCCGCCCTCTTCAGGCATAGGAATCCAGGATTCCTTGCTGCTAAAGTCAGTTCACCACCACATACCTGCCCTTGATTATTAAAAAGAGTGTGCTTCCCAGACACAAGCTCAAGGTGGTGACAGGTAAGTCTGTGGGCACAGCAGGACCAGGCTCAGACAAGAACCTGGCTCATTTGGGACCCAGGTCTAGGTGAGAGCTGAGCACAGGTAGAGTGGCTGCAGGTTGTAGATGGAACCAAGGCCAGCTGTTACCAGACCAAACTTGGGTCCTCTTGCCTGCATGCAAACGCCCAATCTGTTGACAACAGGTGTTGGTAAAGGAAAGCGAAGTGTTTATTACAGGGTATCAAGCAGGAAATCTGAGCAGCCAGAGCTCAAAAGGCCCAGACTCCCCGACGTCTTTCAGGGAAAGGTTTTTAAAGACTGAGTGAAGGAGGGACAGCTCATGGGTATCTTTCTGATTGGTTGGTAGTGATGTAATTGGGAGTCAACGTCATCAACCTTCTGGTTCCAATGAGTCTAGGGTCTGTGCGCTCATGGGCAGCATGCAGTTAACTTCTACCTGGTAGGAGTTTCAGTATCTGCCAAACAGCTCAAAGGATACTCTCTCAATGCATTATCTGAGGCTTAGGATATTATCTATAGCCCTTGAGGAGAAACTAAATGTCTCTGATTTGGTTTAAACGCTAAACTATTATTATCTCGTCTTGCTTGACTGTTTTCCTTTGTTTCTTCATTGTCTCATTTCTCTGGTTAAATTTGTTCTTTGAAACTCAGAGAAGGCCTAGGAGGCTAAAGTTTTCCTACAAACAAGAGGCAGATGGAGGACATGGGGTGAGGGGCTCTGTCCTGGAAAGAACCCATAGGATCCTGCTCAGTTACACAGGTACATCTGAGATCAGGGGGTTGGGGGTACAGGAAGGAGGCCATAAAGGTGGTAGGTGTACTGCCCTGGCATTAAAGACTGCTTATGCACCATAGAACAGATTGTTTTTCAGAGAAACTTCCCTCCTATCCAACCAGGAGTGTTGATTCTGCAGGCCTAACAACAAAAGCTAATGTTGAATTAATCTGTTTGAGGGGCCAGGCCCTGTGCTAAGCACTTCATATGTATGCACTCACTCATTTAACCCTCCAGTCCTGTGGAGTATGTGCTCTTATTATCCTCACTTTACAGATGAGGAAATTGAAGCACAGAGAAATTAGATAATGTGCCCTGGGTCAAACAGCTGGGAAGCATTGGTACTTCAGTTAACCTAGGAAGTTTGCTTCCAGGATTTATGTGGTCAACTACTGTACTATCCTGCTTTTCAAAGGAGAGGCTGTCCAAAGGAGACAGTCACTCCACGCTTGGTTTGCAGCCGTATGCAGGAAGATATGGTGGGAGGAGGCTGTGGCGGGCGCTGGGTCCTGCCTCACCATCTTCTCTCATAGGAGCTGTGGGTTGGGAACTGGCCCTTCCCCTGTCTTGCTCCCCGTGACAGCTGAGTGAGTGGCTTCCATTCCTGTTTCCTTCCACACAAGCACAGACTATGTGGTCCCTGGATCTTTGCTCAACTAAAACTCGTCTTTAATTTGCCAGCCATATACAAAACCATGGATAAGTCACAATCTTTCCTAGAAAACTTCTTGACTTGGCAAACATAACCAATCCCATCCACTGACCTCAACTTTCTTTCTCACTTTCCCTCCTGCTCAGGAATCTCCAATTCTAGCTGCTTATTAAAGCCATCTGTGGCACTTTTACAACTAACCATGTCTGGGCTCTCAAATCAATCATATCCCAATGGGGATGGAAGGGCACCAGGTGATTCTACTTCACAGCCAGCCTGGGAACCACGTTCCTATCTCCCCACAGCATCCCAAACAAAGCCTTAGGTCAGGATCATTTCTTTCTCTCCTCAAGCAAGATAAATCAAAGGGACTTTACTGACAATGATTTTAGAAGCAATCGCTTCTCCCCAAGGCCATTTTTACCCAGACCAACCCTAAATAAGATGTTCTGGGTTGAGCAGACTGATCCAAGGCCCCTCAGTGATCTGTCAAACCGGGGGAAGGCATAACATATCTTCTGGGGAAATATCACAGCAACATGGCCCAAGTCATCTCAGCTGAAACCTGCATCAGCTGAGAGAGACCTTATCTCTCCAGAAGAACTGGAGCAAAACCCTTATCAGCCAAGAATGCCAGCAGAGACAATATCCAGGACTTGGGTGTAAGTAGGTCCAGAATTTACAAATTCAGCGATTAACGTTCTGTGAAGTGTTCGCAGTTGGCATAATGACACCATCTCACAGAGCCCGTCTCTTATACATAATGAGAAATTTGCCTCAGCAGAAACAGAGGGAGGTATATAAGTTCTGGGCTCTGCTTAACTCAGAGACAAGTTCCCTTTACACAAACATCTGCTCGCCAAGTATAGGGACAAAGGTGAAGTAACAGGAAGAGTCCTAGATTTGCAGGTCAGGAAACTGGATCTGAAGACCAGCGCTGCCCTCCCCTCATTCCCAGCAGGTGCAGCCCTTCTTCCCCCACCTCTCTGGCCTTTGTTGCCCAACCAATGCAAAGGGCATGTCAGACCAAGAGCACTCAGGTTCCCCGAGCTGAAAGGCTCTGGGGTTTTCTCTTCCCATGAAAGGACTTTTCCTCTTCCACTATAACATTCTGGAATAGCCTGCAAGCTTCATGGACAGTTCTGACTCCTGAGAAGTGTATCCTGTGAACCTTGAGGGACAGATTCTCTGGAAAATATGAACTTTGTTTGACATCTTTTCACCGCCAGTAGTCTGCGATCCTGAAGAGAGACGTAGGGCTCCTCCAAGGCCCCTCCCAGTAGGAGCACTGGGACTCTGATCTTTATGATTTCTTTCTTTCTACTAACTTTGGGTTTTGCTTGTTATTCTTTATCTAGTTCCTTTAGGTGTAAGGTTAGATTGAGATTTTTCTTGTTTCCTGAGGTTAAGCTTTTTTCACTATAAACTACCCTCTTAGAGCTGCTTTTGTTGCATTCGATACGTTTGGGATCATCTTTCTGTTTTCATTTGTCTCTAGATATTTTTAAATTTACTCTCTGATTTCTTCATTGATCCTTTTTTTTTTTTTTTAGAAGCATGTTGTTTAGTCTCTGTGTGTTTTTCCTCCCGTTTTTCTTTCTGTGGTTGATTTATAGTTTCATGCCAGTGTGGTCAGAAAAGAGGCTTGAAACAATTCTGTTCCCTTAAATCTGTTGAGGCTTGTTTTTGAGCCTTGAGTATGTGGTCTATCCTAGAGAATGTTCCATGCATGCTTGAAAAGAATATTCTGTTTTTGTTTTTTTTTTTAATATGTTGTCCTATAGATATCAATTGTGTCCAGATGTTCTATTGTGTCATTTAGGATCTCATATTTAATTGATTTTCTGTCTGAAAGATCTGTCCTTTGGTGTCAGAGCGTGTTGAAGTCTCCTTCTATTGTTGTATTCCTGTCAACTTTCCCTTTATGTCTGTTAGAACTTTTTATATATGTTTAGGTATTCCTATATTGAATGCATATATGTTAACAAGTGTAATGTCCTCTTCTTGTAATGATTTCTTTATCATTATATAGTGTCCTTTGTATTTCTTTATGGACTTTTTTCAAAGACTTTTGTCTGATATGAGTATTGCCCACCCCAGCTTTCATGCCATTTCCATTTGCATGCAATATCATTTTCCATCCCTCCACTTGCAATCTTTCAACCTAAAGTGAGTATCTTGTAGGCACCACATTATAGGTTCTTGGTCATTTTCTTTAATCCAATCTGCCACTCTGGGTCTTTTGATTGGGACATTTAGTCCACTGATATTTAAAGTAATTAGTGACAGGTATGTATTCATTGCCATTTTAAACCTTGTTTTCCAGTTGATTTTGTAGCTCTTTGTTTCTTTCTTTTTGATTTTCCTTTTGTGGTTTTATAGTTTTCTTTTGTAGTATGCTTAAGTTCCTTTCTTTGTGGTTTTTGTAAATCTATTATATTTTTTTGATTTTGTGGTTAGCCTGATTTTCAAGAGTGTTAACACATATCTTATATCTATTTGCTATAAACTGATAGTCATACAAGTTCAAACACATTCTAAAAGATCTACATTTTTTTACTCTCCTCCCCACATTTTGAGATTTTTATATCCTATTTTACATCTTTATGTTTGTCCTTTTGCTATTATTGTATTATTATAATCATTTTCAAAAAAATTGAATTATGTTTTAATCTATGTACTGGCTTAAGCTATCTTCAATTCTTTTATATATTTGCCTTTCTGATTACGTTTGTCCCTTTCCAATAGATTATTGCTCTTTTCTATCTAGAGAAGATCTTTCAATATTTCTTTTACAGTAGTTTTAGCATTGGTGTGCTGCTTTGTTTTCATTCATTTTCCTGCTGTAAATGATAATCTTTCTGGGTAGAGTAACCTAGGTTGCAGAGTCTTCCCTTTCAGGACTTTAAATATATCATGCCACTCTCTTCTGGTTGGCAAAGTTTCTGTACAGAAATTAGCTGATAGCCTTATGGGAGTTCCTTTGTAAATGACTCTGATTTTTCTCTTGCTGCCTTTAGAGTCCTCTCTTTCTCTTTAATTTTTCCACTTTAATTATTTGTTTGGGTGTGGGTCTGGGTTCATCTTGTTTGGGACCCTCTGTGTTTCCTGCACCCAAATATCTTTTACCTTCTTTAGGTCTGGAAAGTTTTAGCTATAGTTTCTTCAAATACATTTTTGATCCCCTTTTCTTTTTTTCTTTCTGGAACCCCCATAATACATAGTTTATCATGCTTTACATTATCCCATAGATCTCATATTGCTTTCATTTTTTTCATTTGTCTTTCTGACTGCTGTACTGATTGGGTTATTTCCATTATTCTATCTTCCAGATCATTTATTTGTTCTTCTGTATTAGTCTGCTATTCATTGCTCCTAGATTGATTTCTATCTTTGCAACAATTTTGTCTAATCTTGAGTGATTCCTCTTTATAGTTTCTAGTACCTTGTTACAGGATCTGAATTTCTATTAATAATCTTTTTAAATTCCTTTAGCATTTTCATTACCTGCTTTTTGAATGGAGAGGTCTCTTTAATTGTTCTTTCAGGAGATTTCTCTTGCTCTTTTATTTGGTACTAGCTCCTCTGCGTTTTCATTTTACTTAAGTTTCTCTGACTTTTACTCAAGTATTACTTTTAAGTATTTCTTAAGTAATACTTTTACTTAAGTATTTAGGAGAAAAAATTATCTACTGGGTCTTGAAACCTGTTTGTATGTGGAAATGTCCTTGTGCAGACTGTGTCTGTTCAAAATTTGGGGGGCAAGGACTGTTTTTGATACGGATGTCAGCTTTGTCTTTGTCTGGCTATTGTCCCCTTGGTAGGGGTGTATTTTATTTTGTGGTGATTAGAGCCTGCACTGGTTCTTGAACAAATCCTATTTGCTCTGTAGCTGTCATAGCCCTGTCAGGAGCAGAGTTTGGTCCCTAGTTGTTGGAATAGAAGCCCGCCTGTGTAGACTAGAGCCCTCCCATTGGGAAAGGAGTTGTTTGTATATTCCTCTGCTGGGGATATGAGACTCTGTCACACCACCCACCACCCTAGTGTGGGTCGACAAAGTCCATTGCTCCTGGACTTATCCCCAAACCCAGCTCCAATGTCCCAATTTCCACATGTGAACCCTCACAAAGCCTGGTGTGGCTGGAGCTGCACCCCCACTGTGAGCACGGTGACAGTGAATGTCTTATGGCAGACCCATGTCCCATCTAGCATACACTGATGATAGAGCTTCTATAGTAGACTTGCACCATCTTGCATGTGTTAACACTGGTAGCCTGGACCACACTCTAGGCCCTTCAGGCTGTCTCCACACAGCTGAACTGAATCTTTTCCCAGCGTCCACACTCTGAAGCCTGAGTTTCAGTACCTAGCCACTTCATGCACTAGCAGGCATGAGTTCTGGGCTGGCAGGTGTGGTGACATGGTAGCCATCAGTGCCAGTCTCTCTCTGCCCCGATTGCTAGCAAACCAGCATCCACACACTCCTCTCAAACAAATTCCTGGACCTTCCAGCACCCTGTCTGCCTTGGCAAACCTCACAGCCAGTGAAGGGGATTCCCAGGGCAAGAGGACCTTTCCTCTTTCACAACTTCCTCATAGGTTCCATCCCAATTCTGTTTTTTTCATTCTGCCTGTTTATGTGGGGTGCTTTCTTGAGGTTTTGGTTATATGAGAGATCTTACATCAGCTTTCAGTGGTTTTCTATGGTTTTCAGTGGTTTTCTGTTCCAATGTAGATGTATTTTTGATGTGTTTGTGGAGGAAGGCAAGCTTCACATCCTACTCCACCATTTTGATCTCGACCTCTGAAAGGCTTTTTTTTAATTGAGCAAGAATTAAAATATCACAAGAATAATTATCCAAGATATGTAGTGCTTTATTATTTTGCAAGGATTTTAGGTTCACAGAAGAGTTGTAGAGATAGTACAGAGAATTTCCCTTTTGTTCATGTCTTATATAACTAGGGTACATTTATCAAACTGAGATGTTAATGTTGGTACATACTGTTGACTAAATTATAGATTCCATGGGGACTTTATTAATGTTCTCTTTTATTCTAGCATCCAACCAGGGAGACCACATCATAATTTTTCCTCAATGTCTTACTGTCTATAACAATTCTTCAGAGCTTGCTGCTCTAAATCAGGGGATCTCAGCTCTGACTATCCACTAGAAACACTTAGGAAGCCTTTGAAAAGCACCAAGGCTAGAGCTACTCACCAATTACACCAAGAGTTGTTTGGTGCAGCCAGGACTGGCATCATGTTTTCTTTAACTCCAGGTAATTCTGATATGCAGCCAGCCTGTGTTGAGATGTACTGCTCTTAAAGCATCAGAATTCTGACTCCCCTGGTGGCTCAGTGGTAAGGGTCCACCTGCCAATGCAGGAGACACAGGTTTGATCCTTGATCCGGGAGGATCCCACATGTCATGGAGCAGCTAAGCCTGTACACCACAGCTACTCAGCCTGTGCTCTAGAGCCTGGGGGCCCATGTAACTTCTGAGCCCATGCGCCACAACTACATACCCTACAGCCCATGCTCCACAACAAGAGAAGTCCCCACAACGAGAAACCCACGCACCATAACTATAGAGTAGCCCCAGCTCCCCGCAACTGTAGAAAATCAGCAAAGACCCACAGAGCCATAAACAAAGAAATATTTTTATTTATTATTTTTTTCAAATAAATATTTTTAAAGAATCAGAATTCCTATTCATCCAGCCAAAGTTCTTCTCAGTATAAGTAAATATTTATAACTCAATCTTTAATGACACATGAATATTTAAACACATTTCTTACATAGTACTTACAAGTGCTTCATAACTATTTAATTACATCAGAACATTGCAGACAAAGGTTACGTCTCTTTTAATTATCCCTCAGCTATAGTCTCTTCCCCTTCTCCAAAGACACAGACACCCTTATGACTTTGGTTTGCACCATTATAGACTTCTTTCTATGATTTTTCATAAAAGTACAACAAAAAAGATGGTATTATGTGCTTATAATTTTGAATGATATTATGTGTAACATTCTGCTGTATGTTTTTTTCACTTTCTATGTCTTAGAGATTTATCCATGTTATGACATGTAAGTGTAGCTCATTCATTGTAATAGTTTCAGAGTATAAAATGCACTGACATTTATTTATGGACACTTAATGTATATCTTAGTGTTTGCTCTTGCAAGGCCTGCTGCCGTGTACATCCTTAGGTATGTCACAGAATGCTTCTCACAGTGTAGCATTTATATCAGTGAATATACTACCATCTGCATTTGTTGTTCAGTCGCTAAGCTGTGTCTGACTGTTTGCAACCCCTTGGACTGCAGCACGCCAGGCTTCTCTGTCCTTCACTGTCTTCCAGAGTTTGCTCGAACTCATGTCCATTGAGTCAGTGATGCTATTCAACCATCTCATCCTCTGTTGCCCTCTTCTCCTCCTGCCCTCAGTCTTTCCCAGCATCAGTGTCTTTTCCAATGAGTCAGCTCTTCACATCAGGTGGCCAGAGTATTGAAGCTTCAGCATCAGTCCTTCCAATGAATATTCAGGGTTGATTTCTTGTAGGGTTAACTGGTTTGATCTCCTTGCAATCGAGGGACCTCTCAAGCGTCTTCTGTAGCACCACAATTCAAAACCATTAATTCTTCGGTGCTCAGCCTTCTTTACGGTCCAACTCTCACATCTGTACATGGCTACTGGAAAAACCATAGCTTTGACTATACCAACGTTTGTCAGCAAAGTTGTGTTTCTGCTTTTTAAGATGCTGTCTAGGTTTGCCATGGCTTTCCTCCTAAGGAGCAAGCATCTTTTAATTTCATGACTACAGTCTCCATTCACAGTGATTTTGGAGCCCAAGAAAATAAAATCTGTCACTATTTCCGTTGTTTCTCCATCTATTTGCCATGAAGTGATGGACCCGGATGCCATGATCTTAGTTATTTGAATGTTGAGTTTTGAGCAAGCTTTTTCACTTTCCTCTTTGACCCTCATCAAGAGGCTCTTTAGATCCTCTTTGCTTTCTGCCGTTAGAGTGGCATCATCTGCATGCTTCATTTCTAGCCTGCATGTGTGCTAAGTCACTTCAGCTGTGTCCAGTTCTTGTGACCCCATGGGCTGTAGCCTGCCATGCTCCTCTGTCTATGGGATTCTCCAGGCAAGAATACTGGAGTGGGTTGCTATGCCCTCCTCCAGGGATCTTCCTGGTTCAGGGATCGGACCTTTGTGTCCTGCATCTCCTGCCTTGCAAGTGGATTCTTTACCACTGAGCCACCAGGGAAATCCCAGTTTCCAGCATGTTTCTATGTAAATTAATGAGTATATAGAAGCGCTCGACCTCAAAGGGTGTGGAGTCTTCAATGTTTTTGTTTTAGTTGAAATCTTATTCTCATCCTTAGCCAGCCTTTCAAACTGATTCTCACTTTATTTTCCCAGAAGCAGTACATGAGAGGACCAGTTTTCCCAATATCTTTGCCAATACTTAATTTACCAATCTTTGTAATGCTTGCCAGCACAGGTAATAAATACTATCTCATTCCTTTCCTTTGCATTCAGTAATTATTTTAATAGAACTATAAAACACCAGAGTTGAAAGATCTCATTCATCATAGAGTGCAACCACTCTGTTTAAAAAAGAACTTTTTGTATACTAGTAATATGTGAACACATCAGGGTGAAAGTCTAACATGAAATTGCAATATATTGAATTTTAAAAAAGCAAGTCTTCTTTTGCATCTTTCTCTGACCCCCTTACTGATGTTAATTTGTTCCTATATTATTATGTCTTATGTATTACACATGTACATGCATATGTGGGCTTCCCTGGTGCCTCAAACAGTAAAGAATCTGCCTGCAATGCAGGAGACCTGGGTTTGATCCCTGGGTTGAGAAAATCCCCTGGAGAAGAGAATGGCTACCCACTCCAGTATTCTTGCCTGGGAAATCCCATGGAAAGAGGAACCAGGCAGGTTACAGTCCATGGGGTTGCAGAGCTGAACACTACTGAATGATTAAGCACAGCATACATGCATGTGTAAATGCAGAAAAATATAGCAGATGGTGATGGTGTTTTATGTAAAAGGGATATGGCTCTGTGTATTTTTCTGAGGTTATTCTTTTCTCAAAACAACATATCAGAAATCTTTCCGTATCAGCACACAGAGATCTACTCTACTTTTTTTTTTTTTTTTTCTACTCTACTTTTTAACTGCTGCATAAAATTCTGTAGTCTGGGGTGTATTCGTTATTTATTGCTGTGTAACAAACTACTCCTCAATTTAGCACATTTCTTTCGGTTGTGTTGGGTCTTAGTTGCAACACAGAATTTCTCTCCAGTGGTGGTGCGTAGACTCCAGAGAGCATGGGGTCTGTAGTTTACAGCATGCATGCTCTCTAGTTGAGGCACCCAGGCTCAGTCGTTTTGGCTCACAGGCTTAGTTGCCCACGGCATGTGGGATCTTTGTTCCTTAATCAGGGATTGAATCTACGTCCCCTGCACTGGAAGGAGAATTCTTAACCACTGGACCACCAGGGAAGTCCCCCAATTTAGCACTTTAAAATATCACACACTTAACGTCTCCTCAGTTTGAGGCCAGGAATCTGAGAACAACTTATCCTGCTGGTTCTGGATCACAGTCTCTCATAAGGCTGCAGCTGAGCTGTGGGCCAGGGCTTCAGTCACCTGAAGACTTGGCCGGGGGTAAAAGATTGGCATATAAGGTATAAACCATCACTTAAATGGCAGGCAGACTCAGCTCTTCTCTGCATGGGGCTTTCTATAAGGCTGCTCACGACAAGGCAGCTTCCTTAGGGATGAAAAAGAGGGAGAGAACCCAGGATGGAAGCTGCTGCCTTTGTATAGCCTAAATTCAGGAATGGCTGGCATGCCATCACACTGCCATGTGCTGTTGGCTGTTGGTCACACATAACAACACTGATTCAGTGGAAGAGGGCTGCAGCGGGGCGACAGCAGGAGGTAGGGTCAATAAGGGCCAACTTGGAGGCCGGCTGCCACATGGTGGTCTTCAGGTTTTCACAATGACGTGCAGCGTTGCTCTGAACATCCTTAGGCCTGCTTCTTGATGCACCTGTACTTCTCTCCAAGTCCTAAAAGTAGAACTGTGTTCTTTTGTTTTCATATAGGGAAATTGAAACTAGAGAAAGCGAATTCTCCAAGGTTACACTGCTAATCTCCTACAAGTCCAGGATTACAACTTCAGTCACCTGACTTCCAGTCCGTTCCATTTCCAGAGCCATTCTGTGGGCAAGGTAAATAGGGACTGAATTTCAATACATAACCTGAGATAAAACCTGGCTGGTAACTGTCAACAGTCAGTTCCCAGAAGACCAGCAAACACGTCACAGCAAATCTTGTTTGCAGATGCTAAATGTATGTCACTGCACTGAAAGTCTAGCTTAGCCCATATGTGAATGCCTAGACTGCCTTGATTCGAAAGAAGCTGGTGGAAAAAGGAAACCTTTCTGTGCCATAATTAACAGAAACACTGGAGTCAGACAGATCTGTGTTTTAATCTCAGCTCTAACTCTTGTTACTGTTGAGTCACCCACAAAATTCTTCTGACCTCTTTCTTCATCTATAAATGGAGTTGTGCAGAATACTCACCGCATGGGGTTGTGCAGAGAGTTAGTCGTGCTGAGATATGTGCCATCCCAGGGGCTGGTCTGCTCCATATGGGAGCTCCACGGGGCTGCTATTCTCTGTATTCTTCCTGCTGGACCCACTTCAGTTCTCCATCAAGATTCCCGAGTGAAAGAACAACATTTCCTAAAAATAAGTGATGCTGACAGAGCCCATCTTATTACTTGTTGTCACCTTCTGTGTCTCTGTTCTTTACACTGACCATTGTTCTGTGGCCTGTGTTTCCTGTTGGAAATGATCCAGATTTTCGATGAATGTAGGTGCAGTAAGCATGGAGCCCCCTGAGGGCTGCTCTCCAGCCTAGCGCACAGTGCTCTTCCTGGCCCTGGTTTAGGCGGTAGTTGCCCCAGCAGGCCTCACCTGACTCCTCCTTCCCTCTGTGACTCTAGCTCCAGCAGAGAGCCCAGCACTTTGGAAGCATGTAGAATGAATCAGTGAGTGAATGAATGGGTTTTACCAGAGAGGACATCTTGAGTACATCAGATAATCACTTGGATTTAAGATGTTGAGAAGACTGCGGAATGAGGAATGGCTTTGAGTTCTCAGATGTCCAGCAGAAGGAAGGAAAGGGTGGAATGGGACAAGAAGAGGGGCAGTAATTTCTATGTGGTCATTTTAAGGTGCCCTTTGGACTTCCAAGTAGACATCATCTACTGAGTGGAGCTTGAGAGAGACATGACTTTTTACCAGCTGATTATTAGCAAATGGGCTTTTGATCACAGGTCACTGGGTTTCCCTAAGCTTCAGGAAAGGATTGCTGGAAACACTACAGTCCTTTAGTATCTAAAGCCCACAGAAGTTTTCTGGCCAGAGCCAGACAAGGACAGAAATGCACAGATGTCAAAGGGAAGTGACCCGTGTCCCAGACAAGTGATTCCCAAGGCCAAACCCAGAGGATGCAAGCATCCTCTCTCTTTAGGATCCTGAAAGGTCAGCTGACACCCCCACCGGGAACACGTGACTTTGGCTCCCCAATCCTGCCCTTACCCGAGCACTCACCCTACAGCCCCAAGGAAGACCCAATTCCTGGAGGGAGGCTGGCTTGCTGGCTTCAGTGGTGAAGACCCATTTCCTCCTCTGCTTAGGAAGCCAGGCTGGTCCCATCAGCTTCCCTCACTGGTTATGAGGGCGGTGGACCATGGAGGGACGTGGGTGGGAAGGGCAGGGCTCTGAGGTACCCACGCAGTGCTAGCGCTCAGCACAGCCATGATGCCACTCCCAGCGAGGCTCTGTGGGCACGCCAGGCACTCGCCCTGGCAAGCAGAGGCAAGGACAGCTCAGACTCACACAGCGCTCTCGTTCCAACCCCTCCACAACCACCACACACACACACACTGTTCTTCCTCAGGAAGCTTCCTGTTAAAAGATAAATGTTCTGTCTGTGATCAGACAGATTTATATTTATTTTCTTTTCCTTCCAGGCCTGCACCAGCCCAGACAGGTCAAAGGGCAGGATTCCAAGCCATTGAGATGGTTTCTGGAGAAGCCTGGAATTTCCCTGTGTCACAAGTGTGGCTGACAGAGGCAGGCTCAGGGTGGCCAGCACCCCAGGTTCCGTTGGCAAGTGGGGCATCTCTCAGGATGGGAAGGGGCCCCCGCCTCTTTGGTGACCCTGGCCACTGGTTCCTGAATATCTGGTTTCAAGGGCCCTGAGTGGCTTATGTTGCAGGAGTGTAGAGTCATCAGAGTATTTGCATCCAAAATACGTTTTCCTTCACAACAGTGCCCAGGTCAGAGTAAGTGAAGGCGATCCTGTGCACTTTGGTGAATCAGTAATAGGTCTGTACTGTAACTGGGCCTTTAGATCCGACCATTAGGTTCCCTACCTGATTCTCACTGGAGAGCACTGCAGAGTTCCTGGAGAATCCCCTAGCAGACCCTACCAGGAAATGGGGTTCCACAGAGGTGACTGTGGTGAATGACTGAAGACCACTCCAAGGGTAAACTTAAAAAATTCCAAGAATGAAGACCACTTAAAACTATGTTTTTTATAATTTAAGTGTAAAGCTTCCTAAAAACACTGTACTCAGCTAACATTCTTAAGCAAATAAATGGAACAAACAGTGAAGTAAGACAAAGACAATTATTATGGTTTTACTTATATGTGTAATCTAAAAAATAATACAAATGAATATATATACAAAAGAAGACACAGACTCACAAACAGAAAACAAACTTATGGTTACCAAAGGGAGGCAGTAATAAATTAGGAGTATGGGATTAAGAGATACAAACTTGTTTAGTCGCTAAGTCATGTCTGATTCTTTCACGACCCTATGGACTATAACCTGCCAAGCTCCTCTGTCCATGGGATTTTCCAGGTAAGAATACTGAAGTGGTTTGTTGTTTCCTTCTCTGGGGGATCTTCTCAACCCAGGGATCAAACCTGTATCTCCTCCTTGGCAGTTGGGTTCTTTACCATCTGAAGTACCAGGAAAACCCAAGCAACAAGAATTTACTGTATAACACAGGGAGCTACATTCAATATCTTATAATAGCCTGTAATAAAAATAATCTGGAGAAAGTAATATATATATAACTGAATCACTTTGCTGTACACCGTTAACACAATATTGTAAAGCAACTGTACTTCAGTTTTTCAAAAGCATAGTTTGCAAGCTTAGGGACTACCTCAGGCCCACTGAGGAGGGTGGGACAAGTGCCCCTACACAGGTGGCCCCTCACGGTCCTGCTTTTGCGTGCTTGCTGTTGTTGGCTTTTTAGTTTTGTGATCTGCCCCTTTGTCAAGCTGTCAGCACCGCAGCAGCTTCTCCACCGCCTTGAAGTTACTCCTTCCAGGACTGGAGCCAAAATGTCGTACATGGGGAGCCGCTGAGGGGGTAGTGTTGTGGAGGGGGCAAGGAGGTGTGGCTCTACCCTGTCCTCTACCCTGCAGTGTGTAACTTCTCTCCTGTGGATCCCGGGCTCCTCATCTGGAACACAGGGAGTTAGCAAAAGTGATTCTGGAAGGCTCTAAGCTTGGTTATTCCCATGAAGATATTCTGAAGTGACCTCAAACTCAAGAGTGTCAACCCAAATGAGATTACACTGTGGTTATCAGTTAAGCTGCTTCACTCTTCCTATAAATGGTGCACTTCTGTGGGCAGGGACCATCTTGTGTTCATTTTCCAATGCCTGGAAGGTAGCAAGCCTGTGATACATGAGGGCAGACAGGCACATGGACAGACCAGGTAGAACCGATGCACTGATTCTGTCCAGCTGTGACCATTTCCCTGTCTCCTCAGCTCTGTCACAAACTCTCTGGGAGTGAAGAACAGAGCTTTTCTTCATGAGGTCTCCAAGCAGGGTTGATGGTCACTCAGGATGCACTGGTATGTCCAGACAAGTTATTACAGCATTGAAATACTTCTCCATAGTTGCTGCCTGAGCCCCAGAGAGCCCCCACCGCCAGATGCCCAGCATCTCATCCAATGCCCCCAGCCTCCCACACCTATCTGCTAAAGGATGATTCTTGGTCTGGCAGGGTCTCCAGGACTCTGCTCCAGCTCTGTGACTGCATCCTTCTCACTGGTCAGCGTATTCCCATGCCGTTGTTAAATGTCCAGTGATGAACCAGACTGATGCAGATGATGGAGATGCAGCAGATGCTTGGAGAGTGCTATGAGAGCTGTTTGTTACCTGAGAATTGATATACATGGGTTCTGGTCCCCCCATGGACTGAGGGAGTTTTCAGCAGGGAAGTGGGCACTATCTGTAGCCTGATGCCAAGAAGACAAGTTTACGGGGTCCCTGGCTGGACAACATAAGATCCTCCAAGGACACCTATTGGGGAAGGAAGATATAGACTTACTGTCTTTGCCACTCCCATCCCTGTCCACCCATCCATCTGTCCACCCATCTACTGGTTGGGGACCACACTTTGGGCACATCAGTTCCAAGAAGGTCAGAGAGCAGGTCATGCAGTACGATGAGCTAGGCAGGAAGATGGGCAGGGCAGTAGGAAGAGGGCAGACAGTGCCAGGAGCTGATCTGAGCCCCACCCTCTGACCAGCCTGGAGGCCAGACTCTCAGAGCCTGTATTTTCTGCACAAGGGACAAAGTTAAACCTACCTTTCAACTTGTTGTGAGGCCTAGTGATTCTAACACAGGATCTGTTCTGGGCCCTCAGTTGGGGCTTCACCTCCTAAAGGGATCTTACTTGAATAAATCAGGACATAAAAGATGATATTTCATGCAAAGATGGGCACAATGATGGAAAGAAATGGTATGGACCTAACAGAAGCAGAAAATACCAAGAGGTGGCAAGAATACAGAGAACTATACAAAAATGATCTTCACCCAGATAACCACAATGGTGTGACCACTCACCTAGAGACAGACACCCTGGAGCGCAAAATGAAGTGGGCCTTAGGAAGCATCACTACAAACAAAGCTCGTGAAGGTGACAGAATTCCAGCTGAATAGTTCAAATCCTAAAAGGTGATGCTGTGAAAGTGATGCACTCAATATGCCAGCAGATTTGGAAAACTCAGCAGTGGCCACAGGACTGGAAAAGGTCAGTTTTCATTCCAATCCCAAAAAAAGGCAATGCCAAAGAATATTCAAACTACTGCACTCATCTCATACACTAGCAAAGTAATGCTCAAAATTCTCCAAGCTAAGCTTCAACAGTATGTGAACTGAGAACTTCCAGATGTTCAAGCTGGGTTTAGAAAAGGCAGAGAAACCAGAGACCAAATTGCCAACATCTGTTGGATCATAGAAAAATCTAGAGAATTCCAGAAAAACATCTACTTTGGCATCATTGATTACACTAAAGCCTTTGACTTGGTGGATCACAGCAAACTGAAAAATTCTGAAAGAGATGGTAATACCAGATGACTTTCCCTGCCTCCTGTGAAACCTGTATGCAGGTCAAGAAGCAACCGTTAGAACCAGACATGGAACAATGGACTGTTCCCAAATTGGGAAAGGAATATGTCAAGGGTGTATATTGTCATCTTGCTTATTTAACTTATATGCAGAGTACACCATACAAAATGCCAGACTGGATGAAGCACAAGCTGGAATCAAGATTTCCAGGAGAAATATCAATAACCTCAGATATGCAGATGACACCACCCTTAAGGTAGAAAACTAAGAGGAACTAAAGAGCCTCTTGATGAAAATGAAAGAGGAGAGTGAAAAAGCTGGCTTGAAAAACCTAAGATCATGGCATCCATGCCCATCACTTCATGGCAATTAGATGGAGAAACAATGAAAACAGTGAGAGAGTTTATTTTTGGGGGCTCCAAAATCATTGCAGGTGGTGACTGCAGCCATGAAATTAAAAGACACTTGCTCCTTGGAAGAAAAGCTATGATCAACCTAAACAGGATATTAAAAAGCAGAGACATGACATTACCAACAAAGGTCCCTACAGTCAAAACTATGGTTTTTCCAGTAGTCATATATGGATGTGAGAGTTGGACCATAAAGAAGCCTGATTGCTGAAAAATTGATGCTTTTGAACTGCCGTGTTGGAGAAGACTCTTGAGAGTCCCTTGGACTGCAAGGAGATCAAACCAGTCAATCCTAAAGGAAATCAACCCTGAATATTTGTTGGAAAGACTGATGCAGAAGCTCCAATACTTTGGTCAACTGATGCAAAGAACTGACTCATTGGAAAAGACCCTGATGCTGGGAAAGATTGAGGGCAGGAGGAGAAGGGGACGACAGAGGATGAGATGGCTGGATGGCATCACCGACTTGATGGACATGAGTTTGAGCAAGCTCTGGTAGTTGATAATGGACAGGGAAGCCTGGTGTGCAGCAGTCCTTGGGGTCACAGAGTCAGACATAATTGAGTGACCAAACTGAACTGAACAGAGGGGTTACAAAAGTCTGCCTTGTTTGCAAAGATGCATCAAGCTGTGTACTTTATATGTATGCCTTTCTGTATGCAAAGTAGATACAGTAAAAAACTAAAACACCAAACATGTTCTCAGGTATCAAAA
This sequence comes from Antilocapra americana, assembly GCA_007570785.1. Taxonomy (NCBI): domain Eukaryota; kingdom Metazoa; phylum Chordata; class Mammalia; order Artiodactyla; family Antilocapridae; genus Antilocapra; species Antilocapra americana. The sequence goes on from ML664161.1 coordinate 30,411,177, forward strand.
GTATCATTAATAAAAATGTTGAGATGCTAAATCAAACAGCTAAAAAAAATCTAAGATTTTAGCTCTAAATAAAATTCCTCAGATCAGTCATTTTCAATTGTGAATTACCTCTTTCAGCACAGGGATGGGAGGGTATAAAAATCATTTTGGGCACAACTTTCTCCATGAAGCTGTTTAACTGGTGCCTTTCAGCAACAGCAGAGTTGGATAAGTAGGTCTGAGTAAGGATCAACAGAAACAAGGATCCAGTGAGTCAGGGGGTTGTTCAGTAGACACGCCTGACCAAGTAAATGTCAAGTTAGATGGGGTTAATTGCATAAAGATTGATGCAGGTTAAAAGGGAAGGGGAGAGTGATGCAGTCCTCACCATACGCCCAGAGGTGGGCCTTGGCTAATGGGAGCTAACGACTTTTTGATTTTTTATCCAGGAAGTGCTGCAGTGTTGACCTGCAAGCTTCAGAGAAGTCTGTTTAGGACATGGTAAAGCAGACAGCTGTAATCCTGGCAACAGTGGAATTGCTAAGGTTTCATTTGTGCTAAAGGGGTGGGGTGGGGAGATGGTTTCAGGTCTTTATAATTTCAAAGGACAAGGAGCTGGAGGACTTTCTGTTTCATATCTGTTCCTTCCTGCTTCAGGAATGCTTATGGTCTTCCCATCTTGACCAGTCTTTAGACAGGGCTCCCAGGCCTTCTTATGGGCAAATGTAGACAGTCCCCACGTTCAACAAAGACAACTTGTTCCCATGAGCTTATCTGAAGCCAGGCTGTATGGAACTCAGAGTGCATGTCCCATGCAAACAATGTCCTAAACAGCACTGAGTGCCCAGCCAGCCCACTGAATATGCCCTGGGAGTCCACCTAGCTCTAGGGACCACCGCGCTGTTCCCATGAGCAAACACTTCTCATTTGGTGGGCAATGTGGAGGTGGGCTAACCTGAGTCCATCAGTGTTCCTTCAGCACACACTGCTGAGCAAGTACTCTGCTCCTTATTGGGGAAAAACACAGCGATGTCGCCTCTACCTCAATGGTCTCAGTCAAGTGCAAAACTCAGGACAGCTGCTGGATACTTACACCCGAGACCAAAAGTGCTCCCATTAGAAATGTGTGTTAGGCACAAAGGGGATTTTAAGGTGGGGATGGGGTGAGGGTTGGTCATAGTCAAGTGGGGTAGAAGAAGGGAACTGAGGTGAGAGGGCACAGGGGGATTTGGAGGAGGACTGAAAGGCCAGGGTGGGGTAGACATTCCAGGCCAAGGATCAATATAAAGGAAGGTTGGAGAAGCTTTTTCATGAGGCTGTGGAAGGACAAGGTGAAGGCAGGCATGGGGCCAGTGTGAGGCCCTGAGCTGGGTGAGGGGGTCTTTGTCAGAAGTCAGGCAGCAGTGGGCAAGGGAGATGAACACCAAGAGCCTCATAGGACACCCCATCTTCCTGAAGCCTGGATGCCTCAAGGCAAGAAGAGGGAGAATTCTGCAACAACTTCTTTTTACAATTTGCCCAGCTCCTCTCCCAGCGTTCTCCTCTTCAGGTGGAGGGGCCCAGTGGGCCCAGTGACTGCAGGGTGGGGTGGGCAGGTGGGGTACCTATGTCCCCTGGGAAAAGTGGAGGTGGGTTCAAGAGACAGAATCTCCTTCCCCAGCACTGGGGAGTGGAGGGGTGTGTCTCCATCAGCTCCTCAGACGGCCTTCCTGCCTGGTAGCTCAGAGAGAGGACACCCCCTGTCCGAGGGCAAATCCTCAGATCAGTGGATTCACGCCACTGAGGTTGTTCAGATAACCCTCTGATACACCCCTCTGCTCCTGGCAGAACTCCTTCTGGAGCAGCTAAACAGTGTAGGTAATTTTCTGTGCTTTCCCAGGGAAGTCAGAATTCAGAGCCAGCCAGCCAAGTTCTTGTGGGTTCATTCATCTGGATACCAAATGGGAGGGGCAGAAGAAGTCTCCTTAAAGCAAACAGAAAAGAGAGCTGCAGGCAGCCAGAGGGCTGTCTACCTAAAGCAGCTAAGGCTTGTGGGCCCCAACATGTGCTGCCCCCTCTTCCACGGGATGGATAGCTAAGAGCATGGCCATTCAGAAGGAAGATTACATTTCCCAGCCCGTGACTAGGATCGAGTCACTAGGTAAGTGTCACTTCAGGGACTTTTTTTTAAAGGGAAGAAATATACTTTTCTCCTTTCCTCTTTCCTGGTGCCTGGAATGTGGATTTAATGGCTAGAACTGGAGCAGCCATTTTGAACCCTATCTAGGGACTGAAGCAACATATAGAAAAGCAACAAGGCCAAAGGATGCTGTGGGTTCTCGACCCCACGGAGCTGCTATACTAGCACTACCTCCGTATAGAGGCCACCTACCTCTGAATAGTCCTTTGAAAAGAAAGAACCTTGTATTTTGCTTAAATCATTTGCTATTTTGGGTCTCTCTGGTACTAACAGTAAGACGTAACAGTACATCATTTTTCAAAGTGCAAATCCACCCTCTTCCAAGAAACACAGCCAGATAGTGGGTTGCTACTTGCAAGATCCATTCACATGCATCTAAAAAGAATTCATTTCCTGTTTTCTGCATTAACCGCCATAGGTAAGTATTATTGCCAGCATACCACAGGCAAGGAACTGGGAGTTCAGAGGGGTAAATGGTTTTATGGTTTGGCAACACTCTTCAACTTAAATATGAACTACTGATTCCTGTGTTCCTCTCCCCTCCTGCCCATGATCATCTCCATAGCCCAGTGGGCACTGATTGAACCCTGATTCCCTCCAGAACTGAGGGCCCCACCCACAGCAGGTGCTCTGTAAATTTGTGCCAAATTGTTTTGCTGTACATGCAAGTTCTCCTCCATCTGAGGATATTGATTTCTTCTGAATTCCATTTCTCTGTTTGACATTATCCAAGAAAGGGAGAAAAACTCCAAAGGGAGAAAATAGCTCAGTCCTGTCAGGTGAATCTTTGGCTGGCAGAGGGCCAGGTGGCCAGGGCTGGGCAGTGTATGAAAGAGGCTGCTCTGGGATGTCAGAGGACCCAGGACAGACTGCCAGGGACCCAGAGCTAGAACTGCAAGAGAAAAGTCCCAGGAGGAGGAGGGACTTCTGAAGCTGGGAGACTCAGCCAGGATCCTACCCAGGTGCCCCTCTGGAGGTGGGAAGGTAGGCAGAAGGAGCCTGGGGAGGCCTAAGAAGCTGGTGTCATAGCCAGATTATTTGTAAGGGTTACTTCATTGAACCTCACTGTCCTCCTCTGGAGCTGGGTGGCAGGGTGTGGAGAGCTGAAAAAGGAGAAATAAAATGAAATCTGGCCACCTAGTTATAAGGAAAACCACTGCCCCAGATTTGCAAAGCTCCTGCTAGGAAGGAGGGACCCGAGCATTCTACCTCATGATGGAAATAGCTGTTTTCATCCCCACATTCAACCAAAGGCTCTTCACTGGGTTCCAAGGTCATCACCTTTGATCTACCCATCAGTTATTTGAGGACAGAGGCAGGCATTGCCCCTTTCAACAGATGAGGAGCCTGAAACCCAGAAAGGGAAAATGACTCACCTGAGGTCATGTAGCACCAAAGCTAAAGTCCCAATGTCCCTCCCTCCACTACCTGCAGCTTGCAGAGGATAAACCTAGAGAGTGATCAGCCTCATCTGCTCACCAGCCTGCAAACCCCTGATGCTCCCTGCTGCCGCACTCAAATGTAGGCCACAGGAGGGGAGAGTGGTGACAGGCTGGGCCACTTTGAATGGGAGCCTGGGCCCCATGAGTAATTCCAGGGCTGTGTAGTGCTACAGGCTGACGGGGCAAGCAGAAAGTGAGGGCAGCAGGCCCACAGAGGGGAGGGGACTTACCCAAGACCCCACAGCAAGGGCAGGGGCAAAACCAGGACTGCAGCAGGCTCAAATGCCACTTTTCTCCAAGGAGTTATTCATCCTCCTTCCCCAGGGTCCTCCGACACCTGTGACGCCCTTTCTGTGCCCTGTTGCTGACCCAGGTCTTGGTGCTCCGACTACTGGGTGCTCGTGAGCAGGCCCCTATGCCTGGGTGCCCCTCGGGTCCCTTGATATGAGAGAGGAGTTGGAGTGGCCTCCTGATGGAGTGAAGTTGGCGGTTGGAGGACTCTATTAAGAGCTTGTGGTCTACGCCTGGGGTCCTGGGAGGTCAGTCTGGAAGACTAAGGATGCAAGAAGCAGCAGCCTTCATAGTGTTCTGGGCCAGGCCTTTCCCTGAGGGGTTGGCAGAGCTAAGAGGAAGGATGGATGAAACAACCCAAGGTCGGCGTTCCAGTGACTAGTTGCAGCTCTTTAAGAAACCTGCCAGCTAGACAGTTTCAGATGCCCAAGAAGGGCCCCTTCTGCAAAGAAAAGTTGCCAAGACCTCAGATGGGCCTTCCTGAGAGGCCCTGGAGTCTGCCCGGGGCAATGGACTCAGCTCGGGAGGCCACCACCCTGTCTGGTCGGCAGACTGAGCAGTGTAACACCCTCTGCCCAAGTCCTGGGCTCCCACCCCACATCATGGTTGATAGATGTACATGTAATTGTGTAACTTAAATAAATAGCCAAGTAAAGCCAACCACAATGAATAATCTTAAAACTAACGAGAACCTTAAGCCAAAAAGATTAAAGCCTCGTGTGTCTTAAAGCCACTTTCCAGGTCGGGGGCAGACGGCTGGCTGCTCAGCCCTCAGGGGCTGGAGAGCAAACATGGCGGGGGGCACACACCCCACCCTCACCCTCAGTCCTTCCCTGTCTCCCCAAATGTTTCTAAGTATGAGTTTTCAAGAATGTGAAGACGCTTGAAATTCGGGCCTGGTCACATATATGAAAGAGATTGTTCCTTTTTTATTAACTTCAGCCCACATATTCCTCAAAGACACTTCCCAGGACTACAGCTGATGCTGCTGCTAAGTCGCTTCAGTCGTGTCCAACTCTGCGAACCCATGGACGGCAGCCCGCCAGGCTCCCCCCGTCCCTGGGATTCTCCAGGCAAGAACACTGGAGTGGGTTGCCATTTCCTTCTCCAACGCATGAAAGTGAAAAGTGAAAGTGAAGTCGCTCAGTCCTGTCTGACTCTTCGAGACCCCATGGACTGCAGCCCACCAGGCTCCTCTGTCCATGGGATTTTCCAGGCAAGAGTACTTGAGTGGGGTGCCATTGCCTTCTCTGCAGGACTATAGCACCTACATGCTTTTGCACAGAACTCTATTTGTTTGATTTCACCTTCATGGCGTTCCAGCAGGGTTTTGCAACAGCAAAATCTCAATTCCCACTCCACTCAGCTCTCCACTCCCAGCGCTCACCAGAGGGCTCCTTCTGATACTCCAACGGGGTCTTGGACCCCCTGCATCAAACTTTCCCATGGCTCTTCAGCACCCAGGCCAGGCTCTTATGTCTGTGTAAACCAGACTACACAGCAGAATCACCTGGGAGCTTTAAGACTATTGTGATGCTCAAGCCCCAACCAGATCAATTCAATCAGAATTTGGAGGACAGGCGCTAATCACTTTTAAAAGCTCCCAGGTAATTCAAATACAGAGCCACTGGTCTAAAGAGTAAAATGAAGAGAGAGAGAGAAAGCTCCTCTTTACAGCAGAATGACAGCTAACAACTCCAGAAGGAATCAAAGAATTAGTGAAGCACCATCTGCAAGCACTGATAGAATAATTGACACCTGCAAGGCGGTGGATGCTAAAACCATCGGGTGAGAGGTCAGAGCAGGATATTCACACAGTCCCCAAATAATACCCAGTCTGCAGAGTATGAAAAGATGAGACTCGAAGAGTGTGCTCAGAATGTGGTCCCCAGGGCAGCAGCATCGCCACCTGGGAGCAAATTCTCAGGAACCGCTGAGTCAGAAACTCCAGCACTCAGGGTTCAGCGATGGGTTAACCCAGCCTCCAGGTGATTTGAGTTTGAGAACCACTTCACTCTAGGACCTCCAAGATGGGCACCATGATAGGCTGCTCAGGCTCCCTTGGAAAGAAGGCTTCATCATCTCCACTGCTGGGAGAATTTCTGAACAACAGCCTCCATTCTCGGCCCTGTGAGATTGGAGCTGAAGCAACACAGTGGGAGCGAGGTCCCACCGCACTCTGGGGTGCCCCACTGTGGGTGGGTGAGTGGTCAATGCAGGGATGTAAAGTGTCCGGCCCCTCCTTCAATGTTGGATTTTACTGGAGTCCTCCTCCCCGACTCCAAGCTCCTGGAGTCAGCTGAAGCCTCAACTTTTTTCACACAATCCTGTCTCCCTGCCCTCCCTCCCACAGGTGTGGATCCTAACAGCTCTGCCCCAGATGCTGACCTTCATCTCGGAGTTCACCCCCCAGAGAGCCCTTTCGGCAGCAGCCCCGGAGGGCTCAGCCACCCGGTCGTCTGCAGCAGCTCCGTCTGCTTTGTCCTCACCACAGTGTCTCACTCACTCACTCTGTGTGGAGCCGAGAACGCCAAGCGTGTTTCTGTTCAGTTGTCAGGCCCACGCTGGATCTCTGTATCACAGGTGAGGCTCAGAGAGGTGACGCTGGAGGGTCAGGGCTGGTCTGTATGAGGCCTGTACCACTCTTCTATCTACCAAGCTTTCATCTACTCTCTCTCCTGTCTCTCAGGGGTGCCCCCATTCATGAGGGTTGCTGGGGTTGGGGTGGGGTTGTAGAGAGACCGGGAGCAGGGTCCCAGAAACTCATCAACACTCTCGAGGAAGTACCGGGTTGATGCCAGGCGTCCCACAGTCACTCTCCAGAGCAGCAGGCAGGGCTACTGAGCTGCTCAGACAGTGCTGAGGGTAGGGAAGCACATGCATTGCTCTAACACAAAGCCAAAAATGACGAGTGCCAGGAATGATACGGGGGTGGGGGCATGGAGAGGACTAGGAGAGGACCAGGGGAGATGCTGCGAGGCAGGTGGGGTGCAGGACACCAGGCAGAAACCCAGGAAGACCAAGTACTTGGTGAGCCTGGGATGCAGGGTAGCAGCCAGGCCCCAGAGATGAGCCTAGAGCCCAAACAGTCCTGTCAGCTGCCCTGAGGGACTGAGTCGTGGAGCCCCGGCGGTGGGGTGGGGGGCTTGCCCAGGCCCAGAAGGCAAAGGCAACAGCTGTAGCTCATGCCCAGAAAAGAAGAAAGAACACTAGCTGAGTCCAGGCCTCTCCACCCTCCTGGGAGATGTGCGGTGGGGAGGGAAGGGTAGGGGACTCAGAATCAGAGGCTCTGACCACATCTCAGCTCTGCCACTTGCTGACTGTGAAGCTTTGAGCCAATAATTTAATATTGGTATGCCCCGTATTCCTCATCTACGGGGCAATATGTGCTCCTTTCAGAGTTTTTCATTAAGTTTACATAATATGAGAGATGTAAAAAGCACCTGGAACAGAGAAGGCCCACAATGTTTGTTCCATCCTGTTTCACTTGTGGCCGATGACTTGGAAATGAACATGAAATGACCACAGTTACCCTTGAAATTGACTCAATGGACATTCGTTTGAACAAACTCCAGGAGATAGTGAAGTACAGGGAAGCCTAGTGTACTGCAGTCCATGAGGTCATAAAGAGTCGGACACGACTGAGCAACTGAACAACACCCTTGAAATCAGGCAGGTCATACTAAATGGGCCCTACCTGCAAAATGTTCTTACTCATCCTTGGGTAATTACTCCAAAACAGCAATTCTTTAAAAAAGGATTCTGTAGTGAGATAAATTTGAGCTGCCCTACAATAAAAATAGGCATAGTTCTCTCCTGCAGGACCTCTCAGAGACTTTAATATGTACACAAGAACACTGTGAATCTCTGAGAAAGGAATCCAGTGTGGGTCTAGGGTTTTCCAAACATTTGTCCAAAAAACCTTTTGACTCTGTCCACAAAACCTTTTTTCTTTTTTTTAAATAGCCATTAATATGTTCTGAGAGATGCTGAGCTAAGCTCATTCCATTACTTTACAGATGGAAAACTGCAGCCCACAGGAAGGAATGAGCATACTCAGGGTAGAGAAACAGAGCAGTGATGAGAAGCCAGGCTTCCACCATTTCCGGGAGCCTGGAAAAACGGTAGGAGATATTTCCTGACATTCTTGAGCAAGATGGGGTGGGGGCAGGTACTGGTGGACAAATGGTGTGGTGGGGCTTGGCTTCTTCAGCTGACTCAGGTCACATGACAGTCCACTGCCATTCACACCCGTCATTATTGGCAAGCTCCTTATGATGCTGGTCCCTTCATATTCTGTTGCACCTGTGTCTGCCTGAGCTTCTCATCAGAATCTTCTGTGTGATCTGAGCTGTGTACCTAGCTCTTCCCTCAGCCTCGTTGCCAGCAAAGGCTCCATGAAAATAGGGAGAAATGTGTCAGTGACGGTGCTGCTGTCCGTCTCCACGCTGGAGGCGCCAGGGTTGGGGGGCAGAGAGACAGACAGGGGCAGCTTGGCACCGAGGTCACTTACAGGCGTGAAGAGAATCAAAGGTACTCTCTTCCCTCTGCCTGGAAAGCTCTCCTTCCCCTAGCCATGTGGGCAGAGATGCCCAGCTTCTCCCAGCAAGCGTTTCCTTCTGCATGCTTGGGCAAGAGTGAGCTGATTGATGATACTTTTAACTAAGAACAGACATTTCGCAGCTAGAGTCAGGGCCTCTGCTGTTCATGCACTAGACAGGTGGTCTTTGGGCTCCAGGGACTGTCAGAAAGGGAGGGGCCTTCCAACAGCACAGCCAATTAGCCAGCCAGCCAAATAACCAACCAACCAGCAAGCTACCCATTTATCCAACTATATATCTAAGAGAACTAGGCAAAGAATGCTACAAGCAGTGATGTACTGGTATGTTTAACCACTGGCAATCTGGGGGGAAAAAACCCTGGTTTGTGGTGTTTGCCCATTTCTGTGGTGTAAATATTCTCACTGTGGTTGAATTCATGCTATCATGATGCCATCAATGTAGAGTCAAGAAAGATGCCCAGTAGCCTGCTTTTAGATGGTTTATCCAGCACACAGATATAGATAACCTCAATAGCATTTATAATTGTAAAACCGTGTAAAATTATTATAAATTGGGATGTTTTAAGTATTGGTTATTTTTGCTCTTTAGGTAATTTATCTAATTGAAAGCTTATATAGTGATTGTTGCACTAAGCAATCTAAAAGATAACTCTTCTCACTAACTCCAATGTGTGGGTGTATGTGCATATAGGGGTAGGAGGCGGGTGGGTGTCCCCATACCAAACAGAAATTCTCAGGATACCACCTGGGAATTCTACAGTTTAACTTGATTCTGACACTGTTTACCCAGAGATAGCATCAGATCCCCCAGGTTTAAGGGCTCAGTACTACAAAAATGCCCTGAACCCAGCTTGAGACATCAGTCATAAGTCCAGACTGTCAACTATGCTTTTGGCCAGCCGGTTGTAGATCAGAGGTTCCCACAGCCCCACTTCTTGGGTTCAATTAATTTGCTAGAGCAGCTCACAGAACTCAAACATTTTACTTATTAGATTACAAGTTTATTACAAAAAGATATAACTCAGGACCAGCAGATGAACAAGATGCCTAAGGTGAGGTATGTGAGGAGGAGTCCCATGTCCTCTCCAGGTATGCCATTCTACCTGATTCTCCATGTATTCAATCAGGAAACTCTCCAAACCCCATCCTCTGGGGGTTTGTGCAGGTTTCACATACAGGCATGATTGATTAAATCATTGGCCACTGGCAACTGATCCAACCTCTAGCCCCTCTCCCTCCCCAGGGTCAAGGGGCAGGAGAGGTGGCATTGAAAATACCAACCTCCAATCACAGGGTTGTTTCCTCTGGCAATCAGGTCTTATCCTTAGATGACCTAGGGCCATCCCCAAAGTCACCTCATTAATGTAACAAAAGACACCATTATCTCTCTGCCACTTACGGGTTTTAGAAGCTCTGTGCTAGAAGCAGGGGCTATTATTATAAATCACAATATCACACAACCAGATGGCAAAATTTTTGACAAATTATCAGCTCTTGCAAGCTGATATGAGCCAGCTCCAGCACAAAATAGATTTGGGACATAGGGGAGAGAGTAGGTCTTTACTGGGGACAGGCATTGAAAGGGGATTGCTAATGATATGACAGCCAGAAGTTTTAAATCTGTACTGGAGGGAGATGACCAGTCTAATTTAGCTGAGTCTGAGTTCATGTGATTCCCCTGATACAGGCCTTCCAGCATTCTTTGGACTGGGCATTCATTATGTCCTCCATTTCTGGGAATTTACAGTATTCCTTCTGTTTTCTTTCTTGTCTTATTTTATCCCTTTGGTACTATCCTGCTTACTACTTTCTCTGATCTCTTTCTCTGATAGTTCTTTCTAGAACTCCTGTTGGACCTTCTGAAATGACATCTAATTTATTGTTTTATTGATATATAGTTGATTTACAGTGTTGTATTTATTAGTTTCTGCTGTAATGTGAATCAGTTATACATATGTATACACTCTATTTTTTAAATTATTCATGTATTTATTTATTTTTGGCTGCTCTGGGTCTTCGTTGCTGTGTGCAGGGCTTCTCTAGTTACAGTTCAGTTCAGTTCAGTCACTCAGTCATGTCCGAATCTTTGCGACCCCATGCACTGCAACAAGCCAGGCCTCCCTGTCCATCACCAACTCCCAGAGTTTACCCAAACTCATGTCCATTGAGTCAGTGATGCCATCCAACCATCTCATCCTCCGTCATCCCCTTCTCCTCCTGCCCTCAATCTTTCCCAGCATCAACGTTTTTTCAAATGAGTCAGCTCTTCACATCAGGTGGCCAAAGTACTGGAGTTCCAGCTTCAACATCAGTCCTTCCAATGAACACCCAGGACTGACCTCCTTTAGGATGGACTGGTTGGATCTCCTTGCAGTCCAAGGGACTCTCAAGAGTCTTCTCCAAAAGAAGTTCAAAAGCAGTTCTCCACAGAAAAGAAGTTCTCCACAGCTCTAAAGCATCAGTTCTTTGGTGCTCGGCTTTCTTTCCAATCCAACTCTCACATCCATACATGACTCCTGGAAAACCTACTACTAGTTACAGTAAGCGAGGGTTATTCTTCATTGCAGTGTTTAGGATTCTCATTGAGGTGGCTTCTCTTCTGTGAAGTACAGCCTCTAGGGGAACAGACTTAGTTGCTCTGAGTCATGTGGAATCTTCCTGGACCAGGGATTGAATCCGTGTCCCAGTGGCTCAGCAGTAAAGACTCTGCCTGCAGTCCAGGAGCTGCAGGAGATGTAGGATCAATCCCTGGGTTGGGAAGATTCCCTGGAGTTGGAAATGGCACCCCACTCCAGTATTCTTGCCTGTAGAACCCCATGGACAGAAGGAGCCTGACGGGCTGCAGTCCACGGGGTCGCAAAGAGCTGGACACGACTGGAGGGGCACAGCATCCCTCGCACTGGCAGGCCGAGTCACACCTACTGTACCACCAGGGGAGGCCCTGTTTTGAAAATATTTTTTTCCATTATGGTTTATCACAGGATATTGAATAGAGCTCTTTGTGTGATACAGGAAGACCTTGCTTATCCATTCTACATATAATAGTTTACATCTACTAACCCTAAACTCCCAATTCTATCCCTTTCTACCCACCTCCCCACCCCTGCCCCTTGGCAGCCACAAGTTCATTTGCTACGTTGGTGAGTCTGTTTCTGTTTTGCAAACAAGTTCATTTGTGTCATATTTTAGATTTCACATATAAGTGATACATAACATTTGTATTTCTGTGACTTAGTATGATCATCTCTAGGTCCATCTATGTTACTGCAAATTACTGTAGTTCATTTTTCATTGCTGCATATTATTTCACTTTGTGTGTATCCATTTATCTGTTGATGGACATCCAGGGTGCTTCCATGTCTTGGCTATTGTGACTAGTGCTGCTATGAACATACGGGTGATCCCAGATGGCCTCGGCCTGCAGTGACTTGGAGTGGGGGCTTGGTTCCCAGCCAGAGACTGGGCCAGCTCAAGGTGGTGAAAGCAGAAGATCCTAGCCACTAGACCGGTGGTCAGTGACAAGGGCCCTGGCCCTTCAGTCTTGTAGAAAAGAATCTCCACAAAGACAAAAAGTAGTGAAGCAAGTAAAGTATTTCTTAGGAGGAAAAAGAACACAGTATGTGTGGCTAGACACGTGGGCAGACTCACAGGGAGAGTCCCTGCGTGGTTGCACCCACGTGGCAGGTTAAACTACTCATTTAGGGGCATTTCTTCCAGTTTTCCTTTGACCAATCACTTTGATTTTGTTCACAGTCCATGTTTGGTGTATCTCAGGATCCTTCCACGTGTGCACACACATTTCTTAGCCAAGATGGATCCTACCAAAAAGGCGTCTGGGTGGAACATCCCTTGACATGACTCCCTTTGGCCTTCAAGAAGCTTTTTCTATGCATGTGTGGTTGGAGAGGTCTCCTGACTTTAGAACGAGAATGTGTGGTCTGGGCAGGGTCCAGCCTCCTCCCTTAATTGCCCTGCTATTCTTGTCTTGGCATTTCGGTCAATAGAAAATAAATCTCCAGTTGCTCTACCCTGGGGGGCCCATCTGCCTCCTGTCTCAGAGGTACATGTACCTGTTTGAAGTATTGTTTTATCTGGATATAAGCCTAGAAGTGGGATTGCTGGATCATATGGTAGCTCTATTTTTAGTTTTTTGAGGAACCTTTATACTGCTTTCCATAGTGGCTATACCATTTACATTCCCACCAACAGTACAGGAGGGTTCCCCTTTCTCCACACTCTCTCTAGCATTTGCTCTTGTTAGATTTTTAAATGATGGCCAATCTGACTGGTGTGAGGTGCTACCTCATTGTTAGTTTGATTTTCATTTCTCTAATAATTCGCAATGTTGATTATAGCAATTATTATCATAAAAAATAATTAGCATCTTGTGCCTGTTGACCACCTGTATATATTCTTCAAAGAAATGTCTATTTAAGTCTTCTGCTCATTTTTAAATTGGGTTGTTTGTTGTTGTTATAAGAACTGTTTATATAGTTTGAAATTAAGCCCTTGTCGGTCTCAGCATTTGCAAGTATTTTCTCCTGGTCTGTAGGTTGTCTTTCACTTTGTTTTTGGTTTCCTTTTCTGTACAGAAGCTTGTGAGTTTGATTGAGTCCCATTTGTTTATTATTGCTTTTGTTTCTATTGCCTTGGGAGACTGACCTAAGAAAACATTGGTACAATTTATGTCAGAGAATATTTTGCCTATGTATACTTCTGAGTTTTATGGTGTCATGTCTTTAGATATTCATTTATTTATTAATTTTTGGTTACACTGGGTCTTCTTTGCTGCTGTGGGCTTTCTCCACTTGCAGTGCGCAGGCTTCTCATCGCAGTGGATTCTCTTGATGAGGAGCACAGGCTCCGGGGTGCACAGGCTTCAGCAGTTACTGCACCTGGGCTCAGTACTTGTGGCTCGTAGGCTCTAGAGCACAGGCTCAGTAGTGGTGGCACACAGGCTTAGTTGCTCGTGGCATTCAGGATCTTCTCAGATCTTTAGGTCCTCAGAGATCACACCTCTGTCCCCTGCATTGCAAGGCAGATTCTTAACCACTGGACCCCCAGGGAAGCCCGGTGTCCTGTCTCATATTTAAGTCTTTAAGCCCTTTTGAGTTTACTTTTTTGTATAGTATGACAAGTGCTAGCTGCTCAGTCGTGTCCGACTCTTTGTGACCCCATGTCTGTGAATCATCTTCAATTTAATCTGTCAGTATCTTATAGTTCTTAGCATATAGATCTTCCACTGACTTGATTAGGTTCATTCCTATGTATTTTAACTTTTGATGCAATTTTATTTATTTATTTTATAATTTTATTTCTTTTTGGCTATGCTGAGTCTTCATTGCTGCCTCAGGCTTTTCTCTAGTTGTGGTGAGTGGGGGCTGCCCTCTACTTGCAGTGAGCAGGTTTCTCTTGCTATGGAGCATGGGCTCTAGGGTACTCGAGCTTCAGCTTCAGCAGTTGGGGCTCCTGGGCTCTGGGGCACAGGCTCCATAGTTGTGGCACATGGGCTTAGTTGTTTAGAGGCATGCAGAATCTGCCCAGATCAGGGATTGAACCTGTTTCTCCTGCATTGGAAGACAGATTCTTTACCATAGAGTCACCAGGGAAGCCCTTGATGCAATTTTAAATGAGATTGTTTTCTTACTTTCTCATTCTGATATTTTATGAATAGTGTAAGGAAATGCAACAGATTTCTGTATGTTAATCTTGGATCCTACTACCTTACTGAATTCATTTATTACTTTTAATAGCTTTTATATTGAGTCTTAAGGGTTTTCTATATATAGTATGTCATCTGCATACACCATCTACTTAAAGACTTTACTGCTTTCCACCTTTGTTTCCCACCCTCTCCCATTTTCTGGTGACTTTTCCCAAATGTATCATTCAACCCTATTATTAAATTTTTTATGTTAGTATTATTTCTAATTTCCAAGAATATGATCTCTGGCTGTTCCTTTTTAAAATAGCTTCTATTTGTGTCTCACAAATTCAGTATCATCTCATCTTTTCTGAGGATATCATTAATTTTGACATTTTCTTTATCTCTGGGTATTATCTGCTGCTTCTGGGTACCCTTTTCCTGATTTTTTTTCCTGTTTTGGTCTCTGTGTTTATGTTGGAAGTTTCTCTCAAATATTTGCTGGAACTTGACTGTGTCTTTGTGTACAAATGTTGTGGCAAACTCTGGCACAGGTGGGTCTAGGAGACTGGCCAGCTGCTTTGTGGGGTTATCAGGTAGTTCACAGTATTCCCATTCAGGCCCCCCAAAGTCAGTAGCTGCAGGTATTCCTGGGCACTTGAGTTTCTCTGGAGAATGCAAAGCTCCTCCTCCCCCTGCCTGCCCAAGTTAGACCCCTAGCTTTGGGGAAGAGGTTGGGGCAGGCTCATCTGTCAGGTTGCAGATTCTTGCTTAGTTTGCCATCCTTAGGGTTTCATCACTGCCCTCCCAATTTCCTCTCAGCTCTCCCTGGTTCATTATTCAGAAAACAAAGTTCCAGTCTCATGCCAGATTGCGGAAGGGGTACTCATTGGTAGGGATCTGGGCAAGGACTACTTCTCTTCATATAGATTGTCAAAATCCCCTCCCTGTTTTCAGCACCATTTACCTGACTCCATTCCCATCTTTCCTAACTAGTGCCTTCCACTCTTGTTCCTCACAGGGATTCTGCCAGGTGGACAAAATCCCTTCATGCTGGTACCCTCTGCCTTCAGACACTGAGACCTGGGCTTTCTCCTGACTGGTAAATTATTCCTCATCCCTCTATCTACTTCCAATCTTCATATATTGTGGTCTGGAGTTACAGACATCTCCTTGCTTCATCAGACTTGGAGTTCTATTCTAGGTTTTTGTTTTGGAGGAGAGGAAGGAATGCAATATGTCCTCACTTAGCCATCCTGAAACCACAAATCTGACTCTCAGATGGGTGGCCCATAACTGATCTCTCCCCTCAACTCTGACAGTATGCTTGAAACTTAGTTTTTTAAAGAAAATCTCACATTTGTCATCACCAAGACACGATTGTTTCTGCTCCCCTAAAAAAGTTAAAGGACTGCTTTTCTCCAAGTCTTCTCTATCTTAACAAACTAAAAGTTGCCCAGTCATGTTCAATTCTTTGCAGTCCCATGGACGGTAGCCTGCCAGGCTCGTCTGTACAGGGAATTCTCCAGGCATGAATACTAGATTGCCATTCTCTTCTCTAGGGGATCTTCGCAACCCAGGAATCGAACCTGGGTCTCCTGCATGGCGGGCAGATTCTTTACCACTGGTGCCACCTGGGAAGCCCCATCTTAATAAAGGCATCTAGCAAACTGCTTGAGCCAAAAACACAAGTTGTAATCCCCATCTTTTATTCATCCCAACCTGTCTGCAGCCCTTTTCCTTGACAAGGCCTGGCTCCTTCCCCTTCAAAATACATCTTGTTGTTTGATTTCTTATTCTACCTTAACTGGTCACCAACCCAAGCCTCCATATGTTTGTCACCTTTTGCCTAAGCTATTTTATCACCTCCTAATTGGTCTTCCTCCTGACACACTTGCCCACCTATAATCTACTTTCTATACAGTGACCAACCAGATCATGTCACTTCTCTGATTCAAATTCTTCCCATCATACTTTGGATAAAAACTTCACTCCTTCCAGTACCTGATGAGGCCACCCTGATAATGACCTCTCATTCTGATCTCCCCTCTCTCCCCAGCCCTCCTCTGTGATCTCAGCTACTCTGACTTTCTGATGGTCCTTCCTTGGTGCCTTTGTTCTTGCTGTTCCCTTTGCCTGGCATCCTCCTCCCCCAGATTTCACAGGGCTGCCTCTTCCGTGTTCAGTTCCTGGTTCAGATGCCACCTATTGCCCTGCCCTTTCTCTCTAAAGCAGCCCCTCCCACTACAATAGTAGTAGTGGTAGTGTTGGTCGCTCAGTCACGTCCGGCTCTTCGCGATCCCATGGACTGTAGCCCACCAGGCTCCTCTGTCCAGGGGATTCTCCAGGCAAGAACTCTGGAGTGGATTGCCATTCCCTTCTCCAGAGGATCTTCCCGACACAAGGGTCAAACCTGGGTCTTCTGCATTGCAGGCCGATTCTCTACTGTTTGAGCTACAGGGAAGACCTTCCCACTACAGTAACGATCTGTCAAATCCCCTTTATTCCACTTGCCACTGTGAAAGTTGATCTTGTTTGTCTGTTGGTTTCTCTCTTTCTCATCTATCTCTTCCCTTTAGAAGAGACGTTCCATGAGGGCAGGGACTGTGTCTGTCTTGATCACTACTGTATCTCTAGGGCCTCAAACAGTATGTGATACACAATAGGAACCAAACAAAGGCTCGGTGAATGAGGGAATAGTTGGGAGCCAGGAGTCCTTTGCTACTGTACCAGTTCTACGCCTTTCAAGCTAAGGAAGCTTAAGAAAAGAACTTGACCTCTTTGAGATTCCATTTTCCTTACATGTACCATGGAGATAAACACACTGCTGTAAGGCTAAATGAAGCTGTGAAAGTGAAGTCCCTTTCTAAGGACTTGTTTATGCACCATGAAGTCTTCTGAATGTGTACAGAAAGGCTCGCATTTGCATACTCCCCCAGTAGCTCCATTTATCCCAAGAGTGAGTAGAAGTGAAAGGAAGGATGCGAAGAGAAGAGGGTAACGGTTTAATACCCTTGTTTCAGAGACAAAGCCCCGCTGCCATTTGTCCAGCAAGAAGCGCTGAGTGGTGCGTCCGTAGTAGTTGCACACCCCAGACCGGAGGCTTGTGGGGCTCCTGCATACCCCTGCAAGCTGAACCAGAGGACTTCAGCCAACCCGGGGTCAGTCTGTGACCAAAAAGACTTCCTGGATTCGGGTCCAGAGCACCTGTAGCGTTGGTTGATGACATTTTTTTAAAGAAAAATCATAGGAAACACCATCTGACATGGTCTCTGTTATCTTGGTTGGGTCAGAATGGTTCTTTCTCCATTTCGCAGAGATCATTAATCTTTTTAAAAATGTTGACTGTAATTTTTTCTTAAAGGATATTGCCTTTTGCTTTCCAGTGTGGCCTTTACTAATCCCCCTCCCTTCTCAGGGTTTCTGCTCAAGTGTGTGTCTTGATCTGGGAGTAGAACCACAATCAAATCCCTGCCGCAGCATGAGTTTGCATCAAGCCACTTTTCACCACCTTTCAGGCCAAGCCCAGCCTGATGCCTCTTCCCCAAACCGTCCCCCACCCCTCCTGGGTTTCTTTTTGCCTCTGGGATGTCCAGTGTGACCTTCAATAGTACTTTGTATAAGAAGTTGAGATTACCACATGGAAAGTGGGGAAGCGAGAGTGATGAGAGTATGGAAGGGATTTTCATGCGATCGTGGTCCTACAGTCTTTTGAGAGGGGTCTCCTTCCTAGAAGTAGGCAGAGCGTCCAGAACTGGAACCTGAAAATGCTCAGGTGTCAATGTGGTTAGTTGTAAAGGGCAGAGAAGGAACTTAGAGATCAAGAATCCAAAGGTTATCAGGGACACAGAGGTCAGGCTATGTGAGCTCCCATCTATTGCTCAATATTCATCTCATATCCTCTCACAAGAGGTTGCAAGCCTCTGCTAGCATACCTCCATTGACGTGGAGCTCACTACGTCTCTAAGCATCTCTTTCCCACTCTACCTGCACCTTAGGCTCATCCTCCTAGTGAGCAGGGCTAATAGAACATTTGATGGCATCCTCCAGTCAGATACTGGAAATTCTGTGGGCCAAACAGTGGTCACAGGGACTGTTGAGTCCTAGGAACTCATTTAGCTTGATGAAAGGACTAATGTAAGCACAGGGTATTCATTAAATAGGGACACAGAGGGAGCTTTTCTGCCTTGAATGTTGTTGACTCCTGGGTCTCCACCCATCTCCCAGTTCAACTCTAAGTCTGTGTCCTCCCAATTGCCCAGTGCCCTCCCATCCCTTCCTTTGGCCCTAACTGGGATTCTGTGATGTGGGCAACTCTGGGCCTCTCTCCACTTTTCCCTCTCACTCCCCAAATCCACTGGGGTCATTTCTCTTTGCTACTCAAGTCATGAGCAAGGTGTTTACTTATTCATGCAGTCAAATGACAAAGACTGAAAGAGCAGCTGCTGTGTGCCAGGCACTGTGTCAGGTGCTGGGAGCACAAGGGTGCCAGGGCTCTTGCCTTCCAGGTGTGCACAGATTACTGGCAGAGTTGGAAGGCTGACAAGGCAGCAAGATTACAGAGGTGTCTGGGCAACAGACCCGTGAGTGCCCCATGACCCAGCCTTTTGTGGCATTTCCCATCATGTGGTCCAGCAGCCAAAATTAAATGCAAGAGCAAGGTCAATCTCTATTTATGTTCATGAAAAGGGGGGAAGGTGATCCCAGTTATAACCCCCTGTCACCAGTGTCTCCATCTCTTACACTTTCTGGAAAACTCCTCACACATCTTGGCATGTCCCCCATATACCCACCCCCCACCATGCTCTGGATCACTCACTCATGACTCTTCTCTTAAAACAGGTCCTAGCATTTCTTTGTCCTTTCCCCCAATAGTCCATGCCTCACAGCTGCCTGCCGAGGGGCTCCTGGACACCTGCTTCCCTCTGCAGGTTGAGCTAGGGGCTATAGGATGCTCCAAGTCAGAGGGTCACGGCCCTCTTTCACACCTGCAGTGCAGGAGATGATGCCCACTGCTCAGCATGACTGCTTCCTCTCACAAGAAATCCTTGACACATGAAATTCTGCACTTTGTTATGGAGGGATGTACAAGTCTAGTGGTGACAGAGGAGGGATATGTAACCTCAGATGAGGTTCAGAGAAGGTTCCCTCCAGCCCTGAGCTGAGCTGTTATGGAGGAGCAGAGAGTGGGAAGGAAGAAAGGGAGCAAGGAGAAGGGAGGGGCCTAAAGACAGAGCCACAAGGACTTTGGGCTCATTTTGGGAAACACAGGACTGCGCCGTTTGTCTGTTCTTCAGAGGCTGTTGACTAGAAAGTCAAATCAGGCTCTTTCCATGAAGGCAATCCCACAGACTTGAGGCACTTCATGCATTTCTCTGTTCTCTGCACTTCATACATTTTCCACCTCCTTCCCTTTTGGTACCAAGTGACTGCAACTGCAGGCTTCAGACTCCCCCACTGAGTAGGTAGGTCAAGGGTAGTCAGCTCTACCCAACTTGCCTCACCCAGACTCTCTGCCTGGATTCTCCCCTGACTTGGTGACTCCCTAGAATAAGAAGATGCCAGGTTGGATTTTATTTTTATGTGTTTATTAAAGTATAGTTGATTTAAAATATTGTGTTTAGGTCTTTAGCAAAGTGATTCAGAGATACATATCAAATTATTTTCTGTTATAGGTCTTTGCAAGATTCAGTATAGTTCCCTGTACTGTACACTAAATCTTTGTTGCATATCTATTTTATGCTTAGGATTTTGTATCTGTTAATGTTGCATCCCAGACTCCTAATTTATCCCCCTCCCTTTCCATGTTGGTAACCATAAGTTTGTTTTCTTTTCATTTGTTTTTGGCTGCTCTGGGTCTTTGTTGCTGCCTGCGGGCTTTCTCTAGCTGCAGTGAGCAGGGGGTGCTCCTCGTTGTGGTACACGGCCTTTTCGCTGCAGTGGCTTCTCCTGTCGTGGAGCACACGCTCTAGGTGGACGGGCTCAGTAGTTGTGGCACACGAATTTTTTTGCCCTATGGCGTGTGGAATCTCCCCAGACCAGGGATGGGATCAAACCTGTGTCCCCTGCAATGGCAGGATGATTCTTATCCACTGTACCACCGGGGAAGTCCCCTAAGTTTGTTTTCTATGTCTGTGAATCTTCTTCTGTTTTGTATGTATATTCATTGGTATTATTTTTCAGATTCCAAATATAAGTAATATCATATAATATTTGCCTTTCTTTGCCTGACTTACTTCACTTAGTATGATAATCTCTACGTCTGTCCATGTCACTGCAAATGGCAATATTTTGTTCTTTTTACAGCTGAGTAACACTCCATACCGCATCTTCTTTATTCATCTGTTGATGGACATTTAGGTTGCTTCCTTGCTTTGGCTACTGTAAATAGTATTGCTATGAACACTGGGGTGCATGTATCTTTTCAAATTAAAGTTTCATCTTTCCTAGGGGTGGGATTGCTGGATCCTATGGTAGTTCTAGTTTTAGCTTTTTAAGGAACTTCCAGACTGTTTTTCATAGTGGCCGCACCAGTTTAACATTTCCGCCAATAGTTCGTCCACATCCTCACCAGCATTTATCATCTGTGGACTTTTTGATGATGGCCATTCAGACTGGTGTGAGGTGTTGCTTCATTGTGGTTTTTATTTGCATTTCTCTAATAATTAGAGAAAGTAATTATCTCTTCATTGCCAGTTGGTCATTTACATGTCTTCCTTGAAGAAATATCTAAGTCTTCTACCCATTCTTTGACTAGATTGTTTGTTTTTGATACTGAGTTGTATGAGTTCTGTGTGTGTGTGTGTGTGTGTGTGTGTGTGTGTGTGTGTACTGGTCATACCACACAGAGTGTGGTATATTAGCTCTCCAAGGATTGAACCTGAGCCCCCTGCATTGGAAGCACAAAGGTTTAACCACTGGACTGCCAGGGAAGTCCCTGTATAGTTTGGATATTAAACCCTTGTTGCCTGTATCATTTACAAATATTTTTTCTTATTCCTTAGGTTGACTTTTTGTCTTGTTTATGGTTTCCTTTGCTATGCCAAAGCTTTTAAGTTTAATTAGGTCCCATTCATTAGGTTTAAAGTATATTAATCCATAACTAAATCTACTCACTTTAGATTGGCAATCATATAGGCTGAAACACGTTCTAAGAGATCTATAATTTTTTACTCCTCTCCCCCTCTGTGCTTTTGATGTCCTACTTTACATCTTCATGCTTATCCTTTTGCTACTATTGTGGTTATCATTGCTTGTACAATTTTGATTACTTTTTAACATATGTACTGGCTTATTCAAGTGATCTTCAGTCCTTTATGGGACTTCTCAGTGGCTCAGTAGTAAAGAGTCCACCTGCAATGCAGGAGAGGCAGAGACATCGATTTGACCCCTGGGTCAGGAAAATCCCATGGAAAGGGAAATGGCAACCCACTCTGGTATTCTTGCCTGGAAAATCCCATGCACAGAGGGCTACAGTCCACAGGGGTCACAGAAGAGTCAGACACAAATGAGAGACTAAATAACAACAATCCTTTATATTAATTTGCCTTTCCTATAGTGATTTTCCCTTTCCTATAGATTCTTATTTCTTTTCTAACTAAAAAAGATCTTTCAATATTTCTTATAGGGTAAATGTAGTATTATTGTATTCTTTTAGTTTTTGCTTGTCTGAGAAACTTTCTCTGACTATTCTAAATGATAATCTTCCTGGGTAGAGTATCCCAGGTTACCTGTTCCCCTCCCAAGACTTTGAATATAACATGCCACTCCCTTCTGGCCTGGAAGTTTCTATAGAGAAGTCAGCTGTTTTTTTTTTTTTTTTTTTGAGGGTCCAGTTTTCTCCCAAGAGAAAAACTGACTCTGTTTTTCTCTTGCTGCCTTTAGAATCTTTTCCTTAACTTTTGTCATTTTAATTGGGAGTAGTTCCTCTACTTTTTCATTTTACTTAACTTTCCTCTGTCTCTTTGAATTTAGGAGAAATGGTTACCTACCGTGGTCCTGAAGAACTGTTTTCATGTGGGACCATCCCTGTGTTGATAGTGTGAGTCCAGTATTTTTGGTGCAAGGGCTGTTTGGGTATGGATGCCAGCCAGGTCTCTTCTCAGAGTGTGCTGGCCATCACCCCCCTTAGTGGCAGGTGTGATTGGCATTGCAGTCACCAGAGCCTGCAGTGCATGTTGGGCAGGGCGTCCTCTTTCCCCTGTGGCTGTTGTAGCCCTGTCAGGGTTGGGGGTCTGCTCCCAGGGTACTGGAGTAGAAGCCACAAGGCTCTGTTGCCGTTGAATGCATGCTCTGTCTGAACAGAGACAGTCACAGAAGCAGGTGAACCTTGGGGGTCACAGCACCCGTACGCCACCTGTGCAGCATCCATGGTTCTCCAGAAGCAGCCCAAGGTCATGTCCATTTCTCCACTGTTTGTCTGAACCTAGTGCCAGGCTGTGGTGTGGACAGGTTGGTGCTGGGGGCTGGGGGGCTGTGGCTGCAGGAATTGAAGTGGTAGGTGCTGCTGCCTCCTTGGCAGGTTTCACCCGGGACATGTGTGCCCAGGTGTGACTTCAAGCTGAGGTGTGGGGTGGGAGACGCTGAACCACTGCGTACATGCCCCAGGGTCTGTCTACGAGACAGGCTCCACCTGGTATGTGCTCTGACAAAGCTGGATGTAGCCAGACCCACCCCCACTACGTGCGTACCAAGAAAGTCTGCCCCTGCCATGAGTATGCTGACAGTGGGCTCTGAGGTTCAGACTAGACCACGCCCCAGGCCCTCTGGGCTGTCTCCATGTAGCTAAACTGAGTCCTCCAGGGCCCATTTGCCCGAGATTCAGCTCCTAGCAACTGTATTTACTAGCAGCCAGTCTGGCAGGCATTCTGGATAGGCTGCAGCTGTCAGCACCAGTCTGTCTTCACACTGATTATGAGTAAGCCAGCATACACCCCAGCCCCTCTATCTGTCCCACTGGACCTCCCAACAGGCAAGGGGGCTCCCCAGGGCCAGGGCCTGCCCATGCGGAGCCTATCTCTTTTATAGATCCCTCCCAGGGCATTTGGCCTTGTCCTGATGTTTCTTTTTTTTCCTTCCCTACCTGGTTACGTGGAGATCCTTCTTGCAGCTTTGTATGAGAGTTCTTTTGCCAGTTTCCAGTGCGTTTTCTCGGAGAATCATTCCACATGTGCATTTTCTTTTTAATTTTTTAAAATTTATTTTAATTGTAAGCTAATTACTTTACAATATTGTGGTGGGTTTTGACATACATTCAGATGAATCAGCTATAGGTTTACACCACATGTACCTTTTTTAAAAAATGTATTTACGGGCAGAAGTGAGCTCCACATCCTCTACTCTACCATCTCGATCCCTCCTTCCCAACTTGGGTTCCAGCTAGGCATTGAATTACAGACTCTGGTCCAACTCCTTTCTGTTACGAAGGATGCAAGTAAGATTAGAGGTGGGATGTAAGTTGCTCTGGGTCACATGGCAACTTGGTGGCTGTGCAGGGCAAGACTGAGAATCCTAGCAGCCCAAGTCCTACCCAAACCCCAGAGAGAACAAAGTCCTTAGCTCACATTTACCCGCAGAGCTCAGGGAATTTCCTTAGCCCTAGCAAGTCAGACTTCAGTAATATGTAAACTATGAACTTCCAGATGTTCAAGCTGGTTTTAGAAAAGGCAAAGGAACCAGAGATCAAATTGCCAAAATCTGCTGGATCATCAATACAGCAAGAGAGTTCCAGAAAAACATCTATTTCTGCTTTATTGACTATGCCAAAGCCTTTGACTGTGTGGATCACAATACACTGTGGAAAATTCTGAAAGAGATGGGAATACCAGACCACCTGACCTGCCTCTTGAGAAACCTATATGCAGGTCAGGAAGCAACAGTTAGAACTGGGCATGGAACAACAGACTGATTCCAAATAGGAAAAGGAGTACGTCAAGGCTGTATATTGCCACCCTGCTTATTTAACTTATATGCAAAGTACATCATGAGAAATGCTGGCTGGAGGAAGCACAAGCTAGAATCAAGATTGCAGGGAGAAATATCAATACCCTCAGATATGCAGATGAAACCACCCTTATGGAAGAAAGTGAGGAAGAACTAAAGAGCCTCTTGATGAAAGTGAAAGAGTGAAAAAGTTGGCTTAAAGCTTAATATTCAGAAAACTAAGATCATGGCATCCGGTCCCATCACTTCATGGCAGACAGATGGGGAAACAGTGGCTGACTTTATTTTGGGGAGCTCCAAAATCACTGCAGATGATTGCAGCCACGAAATTAAAAGACGCTTACTCCTTAGAAGGAAAGTTATGACCAACCTAGACAGCATATTAAAAAACAGAGACATTATTTTGTCAACAAAGGTCTATCTAGTCAAGGCTATGGTTTTCCCAGTAGTCATAGATGGATGTGAGAGTTGGACTATAAAGAAAGTTGAGTGCCGAAGAATTGATGGTTTTGAACTGTGGTGTTGGAAACGACTCTTGAGAGTCCCTTGGATTGCAAGGAGATAGAGCCAGTTCATCCCAGGGAAGATCAGTCCTGGGTGTTCATTGGAAGGACTGATGTTAAAGCTGAAACTCCAATACTTTGGCCACCTCATGCAGAGAGCTGACTCATGCTGGGAAAGACTGAGGGCAGGAGGAGAAGGGGATGACAGGAAGAGATGGTTGGATGGCATTATCGACTCAATGGATATGGGTTTGAGTGGACTCCGGGAGTTGGTGATAGACAGGGAGGTCTGGCATGCTGGTTCATGAGGTAGCAAAGAGTCAGACACTACTGAGCAACTTAACTGAACTGAAGAGTGGTAGCTCCCTTTATTTCCCTCCCAGTAGTAATAGCCACCATGGACCACCACTGGAATGCTGGCCCATGAGTTGGGACCTGAGACTATAATATTTATGTTACTTCACTTAGTCCTCACAGCAGCCAGCAGATAGGTGTAACTAGGAGGCTCAGAGAGGTCAAGTATGTTCTCCAAGGCCATACAGCCATGCTCTCTCTCACCAGGGGTTGGGATTCTTATTGCGTCCTCCAGGCTGCATCCCTTACCTACCCCTAGTCTGGATCCTAAGTTACCCCTCTGTGTGCACCCATAGATCCTCTTAGAGCACCCATGGCAGTAAGACTGCCTCAGTGTGAAGACTTCTGCTAGAATGGGGACTGGCTCATGCTCTTCACCACTGTGACCCCAGCATCTAACACACAGTGGGGGCTTGGTAAATGTCCATGACACAGAAAGATGAACAGTGTCACGCTGGGGTATCAGCTTGGATGCCCCTCCTCCAAAGCCCATGCTCTCTGTACAGAACTGTTCCCCGTCCGTCTGCCTCCGGTGAGCAGGAGGCAGCCCCAGCAGAGGCTCACAACTTTGACATCATCCCTGGCAATGGCAGATGCCCCCTTTGTTTGAGGAGGTTCCTGAACTTTGGAGAGCACCCCACCTGTCAAGATGGCCAAGATCTTGCTCTTCCTGCCAAGTGGTATCCCTACCACCTTGGGCTACACTTATGTCTTGGAATGCACAGAGACAGGTGGGCCACTGGGCCTTCACAGGGATTCGAGTCTGAAGGGAAGGTACAGCAGACATGGCCTTGCTCCCAGCAGATGACCTTCCCTGATTTTGCCATAGGACTGGCCTGGCACTGCAGAGCAAGCTGGCCTATAACAGCAGGGCAGTGTCATCAGGGAGCCTGGGCTTCTGCTCAGAGAAAGGGGCCAGGAAATCCAGAAGTAGGCAGAGCTGAAGCATGTAATGCTCCCAACTGAAGGACTTGGAGAAAAAGAGGAAAAGGTGGTACAGAAGAAAGCCGAGGAAGAAGATGCAGGAGGAGGGCTGTGGGCAGCAGGGCTGCAGGGTTAGGGCTTCCAGAGTGGACACTGGCCTGCTGCTCAGACTCCCCCTGGGGCAGCCCGTGTTGTGACTTGATGGGAAAGGGCTGAAGGCCCTACCATCAGGCTCCAACCAGGGCTCCTCTGCGAGGCGGCCCAGCTCCAGAGCTCTGTGTAGGACTGGCTGAGGCTTTCCCATGACTACCTCACAGCCCAGCTTCTCCCTGTCTGATCCTGGTCCTGCTCCCCTCCACTCCCACAGAACCCTCCCCAGAGAGCCTCTTGCATGTAAGTCTCCACCTCAGAGCCTGCTTCCTACAGGGTGGTGGTGGTGGTGGGGGCAGCAGAAGCCCTGTAGAGAGAGGTGGGAAGTGGGGGTAGATTGTAGCACACAGGGGTTTAGACACAAGGTGAGATGGTGGGAGCCTCAAATGGGAAGTTTCAAAGCACATGGGGTGACAGGAGGTCCCGGGGGTCCCTGGGGAAGAAGGCTGGGCCTGGGAAGGCAGGCAGGAGAGGAGAGGCCATAGGGGCCCTCAGAGGGATGCTGGAAGGGAGGGGAGTTGTCACAGCTTTCCGGATTAAAGATAAGGTTAGTCTTACTGAAAGGTTGGATGAGATGGACCCAAAACCTGTGAAGTTGCCTGTCCACGATTATGAACAAGGACTTACATTTTTCAAAGCATGTGTTCACTTAGCCTTGGAAAATTATAGACATCTCTGCCACTTTATGGCTCAGACTCTTGCTAACAAAAGAGGATTACCTACATCTCTGACAGTACACCTTCAAACACAGAAATTCTACACACATCTAGCGGGAGCTCTTAGCTCGGCTTTGTGTTTTGGAGAAAGGCATACTCTTTGCTGTGGGAAGTGCTAGGCCCAGGCTGGATGAGGGTTAGAGGGCTGGAGTTTCCTGGCTGCCTGGGATGTGAGAGGAGGCCTTCCTGAGAGATGGCAGGATGCTGTAATGGGGGGGCAAGGTGGGACACTGGGTTCTTCCCAGGGCAGCTTGGTATGATTCTTGTCTTTCCTTCCATTGATGTGGTCTGTCACATTGATTTTGCATACGTTGAACCATTCTTACAACCCTGGCATGAATCCAGCTAGATCATGGTTTATGATCCCTTTTATGTATTGTTGGCTTTGGTTTACTCATATTTTGTAGAGAATTTTTCATCTATATTCATCAAAGATACTGACCTGTGATTTTGTTTATTTGTAGTGTCTCTTATCTGGTTTTGTATCGGGGTGATGGTGGTTTCACAGAATAACTTTGGGAATGTTCCCTCCTCTTCAATCGTTTGGAAGAGTTTGAGAAGGATCAGTGTAAGTTCTTTGTATGTTTGGTAGAATTCCCCAGTGAAGCCATCTGGTCCTGGACTTTTGTTTGCAGGGTCTTTTTTAAATTACAAATTCAATTTCACTTCTGGCAATCAATCTGTTCAAATTATCTGTTTCTTTTTGCCTTGATTTTGGCACCCAGAGGGTCTCCACACTGGGGCCAGAAATACCGTAGGCTCCATGTTTCATGATCCTGCTCAGGCCTGTGTGCAGGAAGCGAGGCTCAGGGGAGGACTGGAACAAATTCCATCGGGGAAGCGGGTGCTGGAGATGGCAGCTGGCCTCTAAGTAAGTCACTGAGTATGTGGGGTGCTCAACATAGCTGCAGGGTCTGCATGAAGCAGAAAGGTCTCCCTCAGAATGCGGGTACACCTGGAGACACCCTGGGAGCCGAGTCAGCCCCAGTGAAGAAACCTTCACTGCAGAAGGGTTTCTGATCTTTGCAGGTACTTCAGGAGGTAACTAGTCCACTCAATGTATCCTGAGACACCTCCACTGGGCTCCCAGGTCGGGGGCTCAAGGCTCAGGTCACCCATCCAGGGTGAGACCCATGGGAGTGTGGGTCCATTTCTAGAGCAGCTCTGACTGGGAGGCCCTTTAGGACCTAGTCACATAAGCCAAAAGCTCAGATGGGATTTTAGCTGCCAAAGCTAAATCAGTAGGCTATAAGCAGATGGGCGGGGGCTCAGGGAAGGCAATTGGTTCTCTCTGGATTTTAAATACCATTCCAGCCCCCCCATTTGTCTGTATTCTTTTTCCCTTTCCCAATTTTTTTTTTTTTTTCAGTTCAGTCACTCAGTCATGTCTGACTCTTTGTGACCTCATGAACCACAGCACACCAGGCCTCCCTGTCCATCACCAACTCCCAGAGTATACCCAGACTCATGTCCATTGAGTCAGTGAAGCCATCCATCTCATCGTCTGTCTTCCCCTTCTCCTCCTGCCCCCAGTCCTTCCCAGCATCAGGGTCCTTTCCAATGAGTCAGTTCTTCACATCAGGTGGCCAAAGTATTGGAGTTTCAGCTTCAACATCAGTTCTTCCAATGAACACCCAGGACTGATCTCCCCTAGGATGGACTGGCTGGATCTCCTTGCAATCCAAGGGACTCTCAAGAGTCTTCTCCAACACCACAGTTCAAAACCATCAATTCATCGGCGCTCAGCTTTCTTTATAGTCCAACTCTCACATCCATCCATGACTACTGGGAAAACCATAGCCTTGACTAGATGGACCTTTGTTGACAAAGTAATGTCTCTGCTTTTTAATATGCCGTCTAGGTTGGTCATAACTTTCCTTCCAAGGAGTAAGTGTCTTTTAATTTTCATTGCTGCAATCACCATCTGCAGTGATTTTGGAGCCCCCAAAAATGAAGTCAGCCACTGTTTCCCCATCTATTTGCCATGAAGTGATGGGACTGGATGCCATGATCTTAGTTTTCTGAATGTTGAGCTTTAAGCCAACTTTTTCACTCTCCTCTTTCACTTTCATCAAGAGGCTCTTTAGTTCTTCTTCACTTTCTGCCATAAGGGTAGAGTCATCTGCATATCTGAGGGTATTGATATTTCTCCCGGCAATCTTGATTCTAGCTTGTGCTTCCTCCAGCCCAGCATTTCTCATGATGTACTCTGTGTATAAGTTAAATAGGCAGGGTGGCAATATACAGCCTTGACGTACTCCTTTTCCTATTTGGAATCAGTCTGTTGTTCCATGTCAGTTCTAACTGTTGCTTCCCGACTTGCATACAGCTTTCTCAAGAGGCAGGTCAGATGGTCTGGTATTCCCATCTCTTTCAGAATTTTCCACAGTTTATTCTGGGGGGTGGGGGCATGCTAACAGTACCTTTGAGTGAGTTTCAGTTTGGATGGTCATAATCCCAAGGTTGGCAACTGAGTAGAGGTCTGGGGTTTCTGAATTTTATTTTAACTCCCTGCTGTGAGCACACCAATGAATGCAGACAAACACATTACTCCCAACAGAGCCAGGGCAGGGTGCTGCTCAGAGACTGAGGCTCATCCTTTCACCCCCTTGTTTTCACAGATGAAAAAACTGACCCAAGGGTAAAAGGCTTTACCCAGGGACCCCCAACCTCCTGGACACATCTAGTACTCTGCAGAGTGGCATGCTAAAAAAAAAAAAAAAAATTGGGTAGCCTACAGGCAAGCATATGATCATGCGCTGGGTTAGGGATGACACTTAATGTACCCCAAAAGGCTCATTTATTATTTTAAAAGTGTTTTAAGTAGTAACTCTTAAGATTTCCCCTGCATTTATGCATTATTTCTCAGCCTTACACATCTCTCTGCTTCCAACAACACTGTTTAGAGAGAGTTGTTATTACCTATGTCTATAAATGACGAAAGAGACAATCTTGCTTGTCCAAGATGGCACAGGGGGTTGGGGGAGAACATGGGCTCAGAGCCAGGCCTGTTTCAAGAGAAAGGCTCTCTCTATGGTACGACCGTGCTTGCTTAGAAATCTCTGCTTGCCCTGCCAGACTCCATGTTCAGCCCAACCTTGGGTCTCCCTGCTGAGATCGGTCTGATGATGAGCAGAGTCTTTGGTTAAAGCAGGTGCCAAACCCAGCTGCACTTGCCCCCCCAAGCCGGTGAGCCCCCCTGCACCAGCATGCACACTGTACCTTGATGAGATGTTATGGAAAGGGGTATGTTGTAGTTTGGTTCTGACACATACAGAAATAAATCTCTTTAATAAGCCTGCAAGTCTCCCAAAGGCCATTGTCATTTATGTACACATAAAAGATCACAGTTATCAGAAGTGAAGGCAGAGTCTGGAGATGCTATTATTAGGTTTTTTATTTGGAGAACTAGAGCATCCACAGGGAAAGTAGAAAACCCAGAGCCTGTTTACCCAAGATTGTTTTCTCATGGATGACAGTAACCAGGGCCAACAGTGAACTGTAAGGTGGTTAGGATGATGCTTGCCTGTAACTGGAGGGAAGGTGTGTGGCTAGAAATTTTACAGCCTTTACTGTTTGTTTCACTATGGAAAATAAACAAGTAAATACAAATGAAGATTAAAAACCATCTTAATCCTACTACCCAGAAAGGTTCTCTTTTTGGACTTCAGTTCCAATCATACCTACAGGCCTATGCTCCACTCACAAGACAAATTAAACAGCACAGTTATTTTTGTGCTGCACGGATCATTTGTTGTTATTTAGTCGCTAAGTCGTGTCCAACTCTTTTGTGATCCCTTGGGACTGTGGCTTGCCAGGTTCCTCTGTCCATGGGATTTCCCAGGCAAGAATACTGGGGTGGGTTGCCTTGCTTATAACAGGATCCCAGTCACGAACAAGCCTTCCAGGATTTGTCAAAAAGTTGCTCACGGAAAAACTCAGGAGCACATGATGGCTTTGTTGTTCTGGCTGGGTTTCCTGTTGTTATTTTGCTGTTCACCATGGAGTTGTAAGGTCCAGGTATTCAAGACAGAGACGGGGGAAGCTCCTGCATAGGTAATCGCAAAGGTAAACAAGATTTTGTTTGGCTTGTGCCCATTTGGATCAGTTCATTGCTTTTTCCTTGCAACGATAAAGTCCACTCAAGCTGTAGAAACATTTTAACTACTGAAACTACTGCAAGAAAAATACTTTGCTATTGTGAGTCTAAAACGCTCTAGTGTTTCATTCACTTTTCCCCATTAAAATAATTGTTTTTTAATGTGTTTGAAACATGAATTTTTTAGGCATTGAACTAATGAAATAGAGAACAGGCTCTGTCTCAATTTATTTACATACCATATATGTAATTTAAAAAATAAAATTAGGATCATCAACACATAATTTTATATTTTACATTCTTAATAGCATATTATAAGCATTTTTCAAAGCATTATTTTTCAAAAAAAGTTTTGTAATGCCTAAAGTATTCCATTATACAGCTATAACACACATTACTTATCCACTCTGCTATTCAGCATTTTGTTACTGCCAATTTTTTTCTATTATAAAAAAGATTGTGATAAACAATGACTGTCCACATCTTTTGTTATTTTCTTACAATAAATTTAAGAGTATGAATTACCTTCATGAATCTTAGTTGTGTGATCATACACGTAATACAATGCTTGGCACATAGCAGGCATTCATATTCGGTGGCTATAACTAGGAAGTCAAGTACCTAACAGAACAGTCCTGTTTTGTCAGAGCTGAGGTTGGGAGAGACATGTGCACCATTTCATCAGGGGATGATATAACTGGACACTTAGGGGTAAGCAGATGAGAACTGATGGGGGCAGTTTTGCTCCCAGAAGCAGACAGGCCTGCCAATACCTAGAATGAAATGATTCTCTATTTTGAATCCAATACAATCTTCTTCAGATGTTCTCCCCCTTAGGCCCTAGAGACCCACTGTAAGCACACTTAGATAGTCATGTGGAGAGGGAGACTCTGAATGACATTGATCACACTCTTGATTCAGGTCCTTCAGGAAACTGATCAGAGAGCAAACAGCATAAATCACTGTGTTCTCAAAGATTATTTATTAGCTATTCTCACTCATGGTTGGAAAAAAAAAAAGATAGTAAATGAAACTGATATAAGATGAAAAGCCAACATTTCTTCCCCAAGGATCTCAGCTGGATTATACAGAATGGAACACTATGGGCTTCATGTTTACAGTTCACTTACAGGAGAACTCAGAAGGCAGAAATCAAGAAATGACAGCCTAATTTTCTTCTAAGGTATGGAGTCTCACCTGGTGCAATAAAGTCATGAGGATGATTCTTCTGAATAAAAGGTTAGAATGCTTGTAAGTCTAAGAGTGACATCCCTGCCAAGTTGCAAGGTTACATTCGGGTACCGCTGGGCTGGCTCCTCTTTGGAATGAGTCTTCCCAATCTAGACAATCCTGTCCTTGGGGCTGGCCAATCCCTGTTCCTTCATGGAAGATTTGATCTCTGAGCAGAGTCTGGTCACCTGGAGCTGCCTTGGATGATTAAGGGATAATGAGGTTCTGTGATGCAGTTGGGAGATGAACGCTGTGAAGGCTCAAATAATGAGGCCAGGTTTCTTATGTGGCCACAGTTGGTAGTGATCTTTACACCTGCGTCAGGAGCATTGTGAGAGTAACCACGCAGCCTCCCAAGTGCGTGTGCGGAAAGCTAGCATTCCTTTGGATGCTTAAACTCTGGGTTGGTTGTTAAAACCCTGGCTCATGCATTTAGAGCTCACTAGGAGCTACAGCAGTACTGTTTGTCCTGTCTTGCCTGTCGATTTAAAGTAAATTTATGTTTGCTCTGTGAAAGCCCAGTTCTTAAAAGGATTTCCAGCCTTTGGGGGCTGAAGGCAAGGGACATCGTTTTGTTTTCTTCCTTCTTTTCAAACGCTTGCTTCCTAGCCCACCGTCAGAGGTCTGTGTGTGTCTTCTTCACAACGTTTGGCTCCTGGAGGCAAGAGGTCCAGAGCACCAGTGGGGGTGCAGGCCAGGCATCCCCAGGCAGCCTCAGACAGTACCCCTGGGTGGGAGAGCCGCAGCACCTGATCACAAGGACATCCTGCAGTGTCTCTCTAGGAGTCCAAATGCTGTCTCGGGCCTGCCCAAGGGGCACCCAGATTCTGAGCCCGAGGGCACGGTGGGTGGGGCAGGGCCTAGGCCTCTGGGATCAGGGTGTTGCAGTTCCCGTGGTAGATCTTGACGTGGCCCTCGCACTGGAAGTAGGCGTCGAAGACGTCGCTGTAGCCGTGATCCCTCCACCAGGTGCAAAGCTGCCGGTTCCAGGTACAGTCCAGCACATGGAAGAGCTCGGGGTGCTCCATGCCAATCATGGTGAAGAAGTCCTGGTCCCCGAGGTGACCCCGGAAGTGGTACTTGTCGGCCAGCTGCTGCACCTGTGCCGGCTCCAGCAGGCGGTCGTACAGCGGGGACTGGCGCATGGCCTCCAGGTTGAGCAGCATCACCCCACTGTTGAAGCCTGGGAGCCCCTCGGGGGGAGGGCTCCCAACCCGCGTCTTGGGGTTATCATGGCGGAACTGCCAGAATGTGTGCCTAGGGAGGGGGAAGAGAACAGATTTAGCCTGATGTGTGTGTAGGAAACAGCCTGCGAGCTCATTTCCCTGGGTCTTCACAGCCACCCCAGAGGGAGGTTCCACTGTCACTGCAGTTTTACAACCACCAGACCTGAGACAGCCTGAGGTTCAGAATCTGCCTCACACCCCTAGGAGGAGGCAGAGCCTGGCCAAGTCTCCCAAGTCCCATCCTCAGTGTTCTTCCCACCACCCTGTGATGACATCATTGTCTCCATCCATTACATCTGTACAGACTTAGGGAGCACCTGGCACTGCACCCTAAGACAGGTGCTCTCAGAGACAATATGTCACCTCATACTGCACAGAGAGATCAGGGACGGCCCCAAAGTCATAACAACCAGCAAGCAGCATAAGCGGGGACTCAACCCAGGCCTCCTGCTCCAGTGTCCACTTTTGAGGAAAGCAACAATCTAGGTGGAACCTTCTTTGTCTGTGATTGTGAAAATGAGAGAAGAGAGAGAACTGGGCGAGCAATTCTGAATGGTGATCGGGTATAGACAGAGTTAAACACAGGCTGAATCAAAATTTTTTGCTTCAGAACAAACCTCTATTAAGACCCCAGACCTAGCATTTCTGAAACAGCTCAGGGCACATGCATGAGCCAGAGTGAAAGCAGCTGTGGGACAGCCAGGGGGTTGTTGTTTAGCTGCTCTTTTGTGTCTAACTGTGACCCCATGGACTGTAGCCCACCAGGCTCCTCTGTCCATGGCATTTTTCCCAGGCAAGAATACTGCAGTGGGTAGCCATTTCCTCCTCCTAGGGATCTTCACAACTCAGGGATCAAACCCACATCTTCTGCATTGCTGGTGGATTCTTTGCCACTGAGCCACCTGGGAAGCCCAGGACAGCCAGGTAGAATTATGGCAATTTTAGAAAGCAGCACGGCTCAATCTCAGTCTCTCTCTAGGCAGTCTAGGTATACAGCTCATGGGATATTAGAACAAAGGGGCCAAATGGTTCCATCTGGAGAAGGGAAGTCAGACCTGGAAACCTCTCTGTGGGTGATGGGGTGAGAGCACTACCCACTCTGTTCTCCAGCCCCTTTAATTAAAGTTCCAGCATGGGGTGGGGACAGGAAGGACCAGAGAGCCCCAAGCTCCATACCCACAGAGATGCAGGCACAACAGCCAGACCTAAAACTTGGAGGAAGGAGGAAAGACGGAAGGTACTCTGTCGTGGGAAGAGCAGGAGTGGACCTTGCTGTGTTTTACCAGCTTTGCCTCTTCCCTAGAGTCTGTAGGGTAGGAAATGCAACAGGGCAAAGCCACCGTCTGGCCTCCCTTTTAGCAGCTCTCCTGACCAATCACAGGGAGGAACTAGATGGTGAAGTGGACAGTGAAGTGGAAAGAAAACCAGAGGCCCGGCCTGGGGTGGGCCTCCCTGATCCATTTTCCAGTTCAACACAAGTCTCCAAGTCTGGGAATAGAGAAAGCTTCCTTGAGGTCTCACATATCAAAAGGGGCCGAGACTTTGCTCCTGGCCAGGGCAAAGCATTCCGTTTGGATGTTCTTACAAGGGGAGTACACAAGTTCTTTGTCTGAATTTCACTGTAGTTGAACTGTGAGTGGAACAGAGCTCTGGCGCCTACTTGGTGATAACAACCTCGGCAAAAATAAGCTTCCAAAGCAAACAGAGATGCTAGATCTTTCTAGCCACTAAAGCCCACAGTGATGGGATCATAGCGAGGTTAGAATGCAGTTTGACAACTGTGAGTTCATTTTACCATGTTTCCTCCAAATGGTTAATTTCAGGAACCCTCCAATTAGGAGAGGGTTTGGGTTTGTTTTGCTATTCTAGCTGGAAATGTTGTTACCCCATCCTCAGTAACTGGTAAAGCAAGAAGACAAAGGATGTGGAAGATGTGAACAAAGCTATCAAGCAACTTGACCTCATGGACATTTGTGGAACTCTCTACCCAGCAATAGCAGAACACACATTCTTTTCCCCTGCAAATGGAGCATTCACCAAAATAGACCATGTGATGGATGACAGAACAAGTCTCAATACACTGAAAAAGGTTGAAAGTTATATAAAGAATGTTCCCTAACCAAAATGGAATTGCACTTGAAATAAAAAAAACTAGAGAAAATCTAAATATTTGGAAATTAAGCAGCACACCTTTAAACAATCCATTGGTCAAAGAAGAAATCATAAGGAAAATCAAAGTATTGTAAATTGAATGAATAGTCATGTACCTTTTCATTTTCAAAAGGAGGGTGACCAGCTGTCCATCTCCTGAGAAACCCTGAGTCCTAGTCTCAGGCAAACCAGGATGTTTGGTCATCCTTGAAACATTTGTGTTCCAAATATTAGTTACATGTCATCTTGGGTATAGGGCTTTTCTCTCCCTCTTTTTTAAGGGAAGGGTTGTTATCTTGCTAAGATGTAAGATTTACCCCCAGAGAGGAGAGACCCAGAGGAAGGCAGAAGGTGGCAGTGGAGAGGCAGAGCCAGTGCTTGTGGAGCCCCTAGACACCTCATACCCCATCAAGCTCACCGGCCCCCCCTGTCCTTCCCCCCCAGTTCTGTCTTCCCCTCCCAGAGGACAGGGCAGGGGAACATGGCTCGGGCTGGTGGTGTGAGCACGAGGGTCACCTCTGTGACCACCATCACCTCTGCTCCCTCAGCACCTGGCCTGGTCCTGGCTCTGCTGTACCAGGACTGAGGGGAAGGTCAGTGCAGCTCCGGCTCCGTGGCCTTCAACATCACCTGGCACAGGGGCAGGGAAACAAAGCCAGGACGCAAAGCTGTTGCTGCCGAGAAAAAACCTGCCACTTCTCTGGATTCACTGCTGCCAGGTCTATTTTGGGGGAGAGTGAGGAGCAGGGACCCACAAGAGGGTGCTTGGATGTTTTAAAAAGTTTCAGAAGGGTTTCGACTCTTGAGCAAGCTGGGAAACAGAGGACCAGCAGTAGCCCCGGGCACCCTTACCAACCTCAGCAGGGAAGCTCCCCGCATTCTTCTTGTCCATATCAGAGTAACCTGGTACTGAACCTGCTGGTTCAAGAGGGTGGGGCCAGAGATGGAAAGATGGACAGAACGTTCTTCCAGGCAGAGACCATAACCCCAGTGGCTCTTTGGGAACATGCCACCCAGCACTGCTGCTTAATCAAGACAAAGAGGCACTTCCTAAGAAAGAGCCAGAAAGAACCAGGTCTGGGACAGCAGAGCATTGTGAAATGTAAGAAGCAAGGGAGGGACAGGAAAGTGAAAATACAAGCCACCCAGGGAGTGGGAAGCAGAAACACAGCCTAAAAATGAACCAGTGGCCCTCTAAGTAGAAAATTACTGCCCTTGTTTAAAGCATTCATACTACCCCAAGATGAACCCAGAAAAGCAGAGCAGCTGCTTAGGGCAATGATGGAGTTCTCTGGCCTCTACGGCAGCTGTTTCTTGTGGAGAAACTGCCCCAACCTGGGGGTGGAGAGTGATCCAGGGACGTGGAGGGATGAGCGTTCACAGAAAGGGTCTGATCCCACCACAAGGACCGGCCTGACAGGGTGGGGTCCCCAGCTCCTCACCTCTCACAGTACGCTGGGGCTGCAGAGCCCTCTGACAATTCTCTACCTCGCTCCTCTCCCAGGAGTACAGGGACATCACGCCTGCACATTAACAAGGGGGAGCAGAGGCCCTTGTTGTTGGCACAGGGCCCCGACTTGGATCCTCTCATCTCCAAAGTCCCTTTTCATCTGTGTCTGGGATTCTGCCATGGGCTGATATTCCAGGGAGCAGCACATGGACTTCAATCTTACTTCTCAGTTTGGCTGGCACACAGCAAGGCCACAGGGGATGGGGACCAGGCTGTCCGGTGATGTAGCTGCTGCTGGTGCTTCACTGACTGGGGGTGGGGAGGCACTTGGAGAGCCCCCCAGACCCTTGCCTTCCTCACAGGCCCTGGGCTGACCACATATATTCACAGGCACTGCCAGTGGCACGTGCTGAGGCTGCAGGAAACCTCGGTATGAGTGAAGGGATGGGTTCTGAAAGCTTCCAGAAGTTTCTCAGGATAACCACCATGCCCACACCCAGCCATGTTGCACTGCCTAATTGTTGCATTTGGGCCTGTGCGGAGGCTTGTCCACACCCCCTTGGTCACCTGGAGACCCACACGGGAGGGGATAAGGTTTCTTCCCCTTTAGAAATAATCCTAACTGTAAAATGAGCCCCGGGGCAGATGGTCCATTGTAAACAGCAAGTCCTTCCAGAAGCCAAAGAGGCTTGCCGGGAAAGCACAAATGAACCTTCAAGTACATTCTTCTAGTTTATGGGAGATGAATTTTCTAAGTTTTTACATCAAATACATCTTAATTAATAATCCTAAAAAGGACTATTAAAAGCTAGTGGACTAACTGTAGTGAGAAAGACTCATCTTTATGGGAAGGAGAATTTGAAGTAACTTTGGGCCATCTCCTCCCTCAGGTCTTTCCCCTGATAATCATGGCTGAGGTCACTCCAACAAATCTGTCAATCAGAGACCCTGGCCTAAGAACCTGAAGCTCACGTTCTCCAGAAAAGAACCCAGTTGCCATGAATCGTCCCTTTCTCTTCCTCCCACCACCCCAAATCACAGATCCTTCTGCCTCCCTGTTTCTTCATGAGTATTTTCTCTTAGGTTAGCCCTTCTCATCTCCTAAGGCTCAGTTTTCTACTTTAACTTCCAAGAGGGGAGACGCAAAGATGGGGACACACACAAGGCCCAGATAATCTACAAATATCCACCACCCCCAGAAGGTTCTAGAAGCCTGTGCTGACAGGCTGAGCTCAGGTCATAGGTTCTTAGGCCAAGAAGGCTCCATTGTAGGTTAGGGATTCACAAGGATGGCCCCACTCACAGCACATCTCACCGTGGCTCACCCACCGGCATCCCATCCCCCACCCTCCCAGCCAAGCATCCCTTGAGCAGAGGGCAAAGTCTCTACGGAGCACAGGAGGCTGGCCCCCACTTGGAGAAGCTCGCCGCCTAATCAGCAAAGGCTGGGTCAGGAAACTCTATCATACCTCCCTCATGCCTGTGCTTGTGTCCCAGGTCAGTCAGCTCTTGTTTGTCTTGGAAGGGACCCTATTTTCCAGTCCTCTGAGAGGAAAGACCCATGCTTAGGAGCAGCGCAGTGTTTTACCCACCCCCACCCTGCAAGGTGACAGGGGACAGTTCTGGGGCATGCAGGACTGACCTCAGAGTGGCGGCACTGCCACTCAGCCTTGAGCTGAGGTTCTGTGGGACGGGCACTCACCCTTCATTCTCTAGGAGAACCACCACCATGTGGGATCAAACTGGAGGGGACATGGACTGCATGGAGCTGTGGGCCCCGTGAAGCTTTAAACTGCCTGTCTCCCCAGGGTGTTTCTTACTGCCAGGAGTCACAGGTGACCTTGTTAGGATCTCCTGCTAGCAAGGCCTGAAGCAGGTAGGTCTCTAACGCTGCTGGTCAGAGAGTGTAAGAAATGCCCCCAAAGCCATGCAGGTTGTCAGTGGTAGGACTGACAGGGGGCCCCTTATCAGCACTGATCAGTCAGCAGAGAGATGTCCTGAAGTCCACTCTGCCATGTCTCCAAGTCCTACGTGAGACAGGCAGGAACAGGCAGGAACCAGAGAGCGCACTGAACCGAGAAGATCCAATCAGAATCAGATATTTAACAGAGCACCTATTAGATCCAACCGTTACAGCAAGTGGAACATCCCTGCCCTAGGAAACAGGCACTGCCATGAGGAGCTGAGACCTGGGTGTGAACATACCAACTATGGCAGCCCTGAGATGGGACCCCGGGAGCCTGGGCTGAGGACCAGCTGTGTGAGCCATGGGCTTCTCAGGGCCTTGGATGGTTCAGCGATAATGTGGGGATGGAGATGAGATGCCCCTTGGGTCAATCCTGGACTCCAGGAGCAAACACATGCCAGATCTCAACCAGCGCCAGGCCCCTAAGCAGTGACCCTGGCTGTCACTGTGCGTGTGCCTCCCAGATGGCAGATGCCCTCCCTGCCCAGGTTCTTGGTGTACCCCAGGGACCAGCCCTTGTCCACCTGGCCAGGTGTCTGCAAGTCTCTCTCTCGACATGGCTTCCTGCTCTAGGGCATCTGGTATGACTGTCTCATCCCCAAAGCAGTGCCACCTATGACCTGCCCACCTCTGTGGGACTCTTAACATCTGGCAGAGCACTGGCATCATGGGGTGTGAACACCCATGCTGCAGGACAGCCCCCCAAATGCCCACAGTCCTCCTTTGCTCGGGAGCTGTCTGGGGGGCTGTCAGTGGGCCTGAGACACCCCCAACACAGCATCACCAGGGCCCCTGGCCCCTCCTCCGTGCCCTCAGGAGGAGTGGGTGCGCCTCTCTAAAGCATCCATCCTCATCTCTGACCTTCCCACTGTTCCCCAGCCTGTCTTGACAACCAGGCTTCCTCCCACATCTGCTGCCCTGGAGCGGTGAGCAGGTGGGAGGGGCTGGGGATTCACCGTCACTCAGATCTAACAAATAGCTCTGGAAAACCAATGTGCCAACTGGCTGGGCCCTGGAGGGTGGCATGGGGAGGAACTGGGGCAGAGACAATGGGTGAAGAGACACTGGAGGGTTCAGCCAGGCAGACAGAACTCTGAAGGCCTCAGGCCTAGGCTACTACAGGGATGGCGGAGTCACCAACAGCAAAGATGGCAGGACAGAATTCTGGAGAGTGCTGACATTTAGGGAACGGAGGAAGAGAAGCAAGAAAACATGTAGGACCTTGAAGTAGCTCAGTCACCTGTCTGCAACACAATGGCCTGAGCAGCCAGTACCAACTCAGTCTGGGGCCCTCTATCTGCTGTGAGAACCCCAAGGAGCCACAGCCACCTCCAGCTAGACCAGCAGGCCCACTGTGCGCACTTCAACCCCTCGTCCCACAGCCCTTGTGACCCAGGGGCTCAGAGTGCCCCCGGCCTGCCCCCTCACCCCATCCAATTCAGTGGGCCTCCAGGCCTTCTCTCCTGAAGTGTTGCCCTCCAGACCCTCTTACTGATAACTGCCCATTCTCTGCCTCCATTTGAACACACACTGATCAGGACAGAATGACACCCCAGACAGTACTAAGTATCTCAACCCCTGAATTCCCAAATTGAGACCGATCCTGCTGCTGCTTGCCCAGACCCCAGGGAAGCACACTGTCTCCCCTGACACACTCTTCCAAAACTGTGCTCCCACCACCCACTGCAGCCACACCATCAGTCTAGTAGCCTCCCCACCTCCTTGCTCATCACCCTCATCACCTCTGCCCAGATCTACACCCTCTTCTTCTCTGCTCCATCCCTAGAGTACCCTCAGTAATTTCAGTGGCCTCACCTTGGCCTCAGGGTTCTTCAAGCCCCTCCTGAGCTATCCACTTGGTGCCCCCTTCTGTGCACCTCGCCACCAGAAGGCGCCCTGCTCCAGATTTAATGTGATTCTTATCAAATTACTCATGACTTTTTATTTTTTAGAACTAGAACAAATAATCCTAAAATTTATATGGAAACATAAAAAACTGAGAATTGCCAAAGCAAGCAAGGAAAAAGAACAAAGCAGTAGGCATAATCCTTCTAGATTTCAGACAATACTACAAAGCTACAGTAATCAAAACAGCATGGTATGGGCACAAGAATATGGACCAATGAAACAGAATAGAGAACCCAGAAATAAACCCATATATCTGTGATCAATTAATCTCCAACAAACGAGGCAAAAATATACAGTGGAAGAAAGACAATCTCTTCAACAGGTATTGTTGGGAAAATTGGAGAGTCTTATGTAAATCAGTGAAGTTAGAACACACTCTCACTCCATACACAAAAGTAAACTCAAAATGGTTTAAAGGTTTAAGACATGACACCAAAAAACTCCTAGAAGAGAACATAGGCAGAACATTCTCTGACATACCAGTGTTTCACAGGTCCCAGGGCAATAGAAAGAAAAGCAAACAAATGGGACCTAATCAAACTTACAAGCTTTTGTGCAGCAAAGGAAACCATAAACAAAATGAAAAGACAACCAATGAACTGGGATAAAATATTTGCAAACTACACAACCAATAAGGGCTGAATTTCTAAAATATACAAACAGATCATACAACTCAACAACAAAAAAACAAACAATGTGATTGAAAAAGGGGCAGAAAATCAAAATAGACATTTCCCAAAGAAGACATACAGATAGTCAATAGGTAGATGAAAAGATGCTCAACATTGTTAATTACTAGAAAAATGAAAATCAAAACAACAAGGTATCATCTTATACCACTCAGAATGGCCATCACTAAAAAAATCTATATAATAAATGCTAGAGAGGGTGTGGAGAAAAGGGAACCCTCCTACACTGTTGGTGGGAATGTGAATTGGTGCAGCCACTATGGAAAACAGTAAGGAGGTTCATACTAAAAATAGAGTTGTCATATGATCCAGCAATCCCATTCCTGGGCATATGTCCAGACAAAACTGTAATTCATAAAGATACATGCACCCCTGTGTTCATAGTAGCACTATTCACAATAGCCAAGACATGGAAAAAACCTAAATGTTCATCAACAGATGAATGGATAAAGATGTGATACACATATACAATGGAATGCTGCTACTGCTAAGTCACCTCAGTCGTGTCCAATTCTGTGCGACCCCATAGACGGCAGCCCACCAGGTTCCCCCATCCCTGGGATTCTCCAGGCAAGAACACTGGAGTGGGCTGCCATTTCCTTCTCCAATGCATGAAAGTGAGAAGTGAAAGTGAAGTCGCTCAGTCGTGTCCGACTCTTAGCGACCCTATGGACTGCAGCCCACCAGCCTCCTCTGTCCACGGGATTTTCCAGGCAAGAATACTGGGGTGGGGTGCCACTGCCTTCTCCGCATTGGACTACTATTCAGCCATAAAAAAGTATGAAATAATACCATTTGCTGCAAAATGAATGGACCTAGAAATTATCATACCAAGTCAGAAAGAAAAAGACAAATACCACGATATCACTGATATGTACAATCTAAAACATGATGCAAATGAACTTACCTATGAAAATAGAAACAAACTCACCGACATAGAGGCTTGTGGTTGCCAAGGGGGAAGAGGGGAGGGGGAGAGATGGGTTGGGAGTTTGGGATTAGCAGATGCAAACTATTATATGTAGAAATGGAAAACAACAAGGTCCTATTACAACTGAATCATTTTGCTGTACAGCAGAAATTAACACATCATTGGGACTTCCGTGGCAGTCCAGTGGTTAAGACTATATTCTCCTAATGCAGGGGGTGCAAGTTTGATCCCTGGTTGGGGAACTAGGACTCTACATGCTGCACAGTACAGCCAAAAATTTTTTGAAAAAAATTAAGAAAAGAAGGTACTCTCCACCAGGGCCAGGGAGCTGAGATACTTCCCCTCTGGCCACCTGTCCTGCCCTCACCCCTCAATGTCACCCGCATGGAAGCTGCCCATCGGCCCCTTG
Organism: Antilocapra americana; assembly: GCA_007570785.1. Taxonomy (NCBI): domain Eukaryota; kingdom Metazoa; phylum Chordata; class Mammalia; order Artiodactyla; family Antilocapridae; genus Antilocapra; species Antilocapra americana. Next base: position 30,453,921 of record ML664161.1, read on the forward strand.
GGAGTCCCTGGGACCAACTCTCCCTGTTTTCTAGGTTGTCAGTCTCTCCTGACTCCCCTTGTTCCCCACCCAGTCTAAACTGCCTCCCCCCAGCACCTCACCTGGAACATGACAGTGTTAAGTTTCAAATGAATGGGTGGATGAATGGATTATATATAGAATGAATGAACAAGGGAATGAGACTGTAAAATCAGATGGCTGAAATTTAAAAGAGGAGGATGTTGATGAAGTTGGTGGAACAATTCAGAAAGGCAGTTCAGGGTACTGAGCCCTCTGAGCTGGGGCCACAGGGGTCTTCTCTGTGGGGAGCCAGGTCCCTCTTGGTGTGAGGACAGAGAAGTCAAGGGAGAAAAGTTGGTCTCATGTGCTCAGGAATCCACACCTGTGATGAGATGCGGGTATGACAAAGGTAAGCCATGAAGACCCCCAGATGGTAAAATGACTCAGTGGTGCCCACCGTGCTGTGGACAATGCCCTTCCCAGTGCTGACCCCAGAAGAGCCCCTGGCCTCCAAATAGTGGGGCCTGTACATCACTGCTAGGGAGCAACTCAAATCTGGTGTGAGCCCTGGAACCAACCAGGTGACTGCTGGCCTACAGCCAGCAGGCTGGACTGGTCATGACCCTCATTCAGGGGACCTCAGCTCAGCTCCACAATTCTGCCCTTTCCAAGAAGTCCAATGAGGGAGGGGCTTTCATCAGGGTGAAGACTAAGCCAGAGAGAGTCACCTTCAGAAGTGGCTCACTGCTCCCGAGAGCCCCGCAGCACTAGGGGACATGGGAGGGAACTGCCCAGGATGCTGGGAAAACATGTGCTGGGTGTTTTCCGGGACACTGAGCAGAACCTGCGGAGGCGTGTATGGTAAGGCTGATGGGGAGGGACACGGTGGAATTTAACCTTGTGTCTGAATTAAGCTCCATCTAGCCCAGTACCCTTCACACCCTGGCATGGCTGACAGAGGTGCAAAGGCACCGAGCTCCAGGAAAATGTGTTACTTCTCAAGCCCAGAAGCAACCTGTGAGCCCTCCTCTTCATCTGGGCTGACCACTGCCTGTGCCTGCCCCTGCCTGCCTTCCTGCACAGTGTGGCATGGGTCTCAGTCAAGGGTAGAACAAGTGATCAGCATATTGACACAAACGTGGGGATATCCCACCTGTGAGGCACAGAGTAAGGTACTGAGTTGGGGGGCAGGGGGACAGCGAGGGGCCAGACACAGGCCCCACTCAGGTACCTTTCATGGCCAACAGCACTTCTCAGATATCACTGTGCTGGGGGCTCACCTGGGATCTGTTTAAAATGCAGATCCTCATTCAGAAGTTGCATTTCTGACAAGCTCCCAGATGATGCTGATGCTGAGGATTGTACTCAAAAGAAAGAGGGTATTTTTAATAATTTTAAAAGAAATGAAAACCACATGAACACCTGTGATATTATTTTATCCTGAAAATGACCATGAAATAGGTGGCATGGCCACTTGCAAATTTTATGCTAATATCTGCTGAGCTTTCTCACTGTGTCAGGGTCTTAGAAGGACCACTGGGGAGATGCGTCCTGGAAGCAGGGTGCTGAAGATGCCAGGAGGGAGGGCCCAGGTCTGCCAGCTTCCTTCCCCAGGGGTCAGAGTCAGTCTGGGGCGGAGGGGGAGGCAAGTATGTATCAGTCGTCCACTGACTAGAAAAATGTTCCAGTGTATGATGGGATTAAGAATGCAGGTTCTGGGGCTTCCCTGGTGGCTTAATGGTAAAGGATCTGCTGCCAATGTAGGAGATGTGGGTTTGGTGCATGGTCCTGAAAGATCCCAGATGCTGCCAAGCAACAAGCCCATGCACCACAACTACTGAGCCCTTGCTCTAGAATCCGAGCGCTGCCGAGAGCCAGTGCTCAGCAACAAGAGAAGCTCACAGAGAAGCCATCACAATCAGAGGCCCCCACATCACAACTAGAGAGCAGCCCCTGCTCTCCACAACGAGAAAAAAGCCCACACAGCAATAAACACCCAGTACAGCCAAAAAGAAATAAATAAAAGCATTAAAAAACAAAAAATTTTCAAAATATACAAGCAGGTCATACAACTCAATACCAGAAAAACAAACAACCCAATCAAAAAGTGGGCAACAGACCTAAACAGACATTTCTCCAAAGAAGACATAGAGATGGCTAATAAACACATGAAAAAATGTTCAGCACAGTCCATCATTAGAGGAATGCAAGTCAAAACTACGATGAGATACCACCTCACACCGGTCAGAATGGTCACCGTCAAAAATCCCACAAACATCAAGCGCTAGTGAGGGTGTGAGAAACGGAAACGCTCTTGCACTGCTGGTGGGAATGTACACTGATACAGCCACTGTGGAAGACGGTATGCAGATTCCTTAAAAAGCTAGGAATAAAACCACCATATGACCCAGCAATCCCACTCCAAGGCATCTATCCTGAGGAAACCAAAATTGAAAAAGACACACGTACCCCAATGTTCATTGCAGCACTATTTACAATAGCTAGAACATGGAAGCAACCTAGATGTCCAGCGACAGATGAATGGATGGTACATATATACAATGGAATACTACTCAGCCATGAAAAGGAATGCATTTGAGTCAGTGCTAATGAGGTGGACGAACCTAGAGCCTACTATACAGAGTCAAGTAAGTCAGAGAAAAAAACAATACATATTAACGCATATATATGAAATCTAGAAGGATAGTACTGATGAACCTATTTGCAGGGAAGCAGTGGAGACACAGACATGTAGAATAGACTTATGGACAAGGGTTGGGAGGAGGCAGAGGAGGGAGAGGGTGAGATGAATGGGGAGAGTAGCAGGGAAGCATATACACTACCATATGTAAAACAGATAGCCAATGGAAATTTGCTGCATGACTCAGGGAATTCCAACGGGGGCTCTGTAACAACCTAGAGGGGTGGGAAAGGGTATGAAGTGGGAAGGAGGTTCAAAGAGGCAGGGGACATATGTATACCTCTGGCTAACTCATGTTGATGTATGGCAGAAATCAAACCAATATTGTAAAGCAATTATCCTTCAATTAAAAATAAATTAAAAAAGAAAAGAATGCAGGTTCTGGGGCAGACAGCCTGAATTCATATCCTGGTCCTCTGCTTACTACCCTGAGCAAGGTGCTAAAGCATTCTGTGCTTCAGGCTCCCCATATGGAAACAGGTTGTGAGGATTTTATGAAATAAGGCAGCAAAACAATACCATCAGGGATGATGGAAGCCAAGGACACACATCATGTTCAGTGAGAAGCAGTATGGATTGTCCGCAGCACACACACACTACCTCCACTCTCCCACTCCCCACCACCCGGGCCGGGTGTGTGGTGAGCAGGGACCCTAAACCCAGTTCACTGGTTCTGACCCACAGCAGGCAACCTTGGGCAAGTCACTTCCCTATCAGAACTTCATTCCTGTGCCTGTTAAGTGGATTAATCAGGGCTGGATCCTTTTCTTCTCTGAAAGCCTGTGGTTCTGAGCCAGGACCAGGATTCACCATCCATGAAACTTTGGGAATGAACTTCAAGACAGTGTAGTAATCACCAAACTCCAATAATCAATCCCTCTTTAAATGCAGCAGCACCCTGTGAGTACAACAGGGATTTGTTGTTTTAAAACCCATTTCTATGCACTAGCAAAGCCCTACCATTTGTCTAGGGGCTTCCCAATCATAAGCCCCAGCGATGTGCTATCTGTCAGGGGAGGCGGGGGGATAGGGCAGCACATAGGGCAATAGCTGTACAGTATTTGTTTCTGCTGAGTCCTTATACTTTGGTCCTTTGTGGGTGCTCACAAATACAGTTTTCAGGAAATAGGGATGGACTGTTCCTATCTTTTTGCCTCCCTCCTTCCATCCCTTCCTGATGTTTCACTGGATGTTGCTGAAACCTGCCCATTTCCTCTCTCTCGGGGTACACTCTCTGAGCAGCTGTGCATGAGCAGACAGGGCAGGAAAATTCCCCGTCTCCCCAGGACTTTCTTCCGTCAGTTGTGCTGTCAGACATAACTTAGTCTCTCAGTTGTGTCCGACCCTTTGCAACCCCATGGACTGCAGCCTGCCAGGCTCCTCTGTCCATGGGGTTCTCCAGGCAAGAATACTGGAGTGGGTTGCCATGCCCTCCTCCAGGGGATCTTCCCAACCCAGGGAATGAACCCAGGTCTCCCGCATTGCAGGTAGATTCTTTACTCTCTGACCCACCAGGGAAGTCCAAGAATACTGGAGTGGGTAGCCTATCCCTTCTCCGGGGGATCTTCCTGACCCAGGAATCAAACTGGCATCTCCTGCGCTGCAGGCAGATTCTTTACCAGCTAACATGGAACTGCCGTGAAAGTGGGGATCAAAGCAGAAGAGAAAGTGAGGGACCCTGAAACCAGACCCCCTCCAAATCTGCCCTCAGCCACAGGGCACACTCTCCTCAACACACATACGCAAACCTGTAGCCAGCTCTTCTCCTGCAGGTGACGGGGCACAGACACCAGGCTTCAGCCCCACACAGCCAGCAAGGTGACCAGGAAGCATTCCCACCCCTGCCCCATTGAGACAACACCTGAGATCTCTCCTCTAGTTTCCCCAGCGGTCTCTGTCCTCATCAGCTCCTCCTCAGAAGTGAGGATGACCCATACCTCTGAGCATTCAGTAAATAGCTGTTCAAAGCCTAGTGCAGACCACGCATTGTACTGGAAATAACGAGGAGGGAATTAGTTGCCACCACTCATTACAGCCCTCACTCAGCTTTTCACACATTCTCTCAATCCCTCATGACAGCACCTACGCTCAGTACTATTTCCACCTTACACATAAGGAAATGAAAGCTCAGAGACGTTAAATAATGTCCTGGTGGTCCTCCTGTGAGGCTAAGCCCAGAGGTGAGGCTGTGGAGCAGGAGGAAGTGCCCTCCCTGCGTAGCGCTGTGTTCCCGGTGGGACGTGGGAATGAGTGGAGCCTATGGGTTGCTCCCACCAAGTTCAGAGCAGCAGTGAGAAAGAACTCAGAGAATGGATTTTTGGAGCACTCTGGTGCTCAGAAGAGGTCTGGCTGGCAGAGCAAAAGAGAGGAGAGGGGATTCCACACATCAGAACTGGGGGTGGGGTGTGAATTTCATCAGGCCGGTTTGAACCATGGAGCAGGCTATGTAAGGAGGACCAAAGTGAGCCCACATTCTCCCTTCCCCAGGTGCACTTGGAGGAAGGAATCCTAGGCCAACTCAGGACTCTGGCCCTGGAACCAAAATCCTGCAGCTACAAAAAACCTAGAGATAACCCGGGAACACAGAGAGAGGAAGCAGCTTGCACAAGATCACCCATCTGGGACCTAAGAGGTCACATGCCCCGGCACCACAAAGCCTTCCCATACCAACAAGATGGCAGCCTCGGCTTTGTCTCCTGCTTTTCAGATTCTGACTAAGGAAAATCACACTCTGCTTTAGGGTCATAGTACATCAGTTCTTTCCCTAAAATTCTTAGGTCAGCCTTTGCTTCCTGCAGGGCCCACCAAGAACGGACAACCAGTCACCACGCTGGGGGTGGTCCACCTTGGGAAGACCCTCTGGTGAGGCCTGAGACAGGCATCCTGCCAGTCATATGAATGCAGGGTAAGAAAGGGAGGCCATGGAGGAAGCCACTCCCAAATTCTATCAAAGCACTGAAGCCCTCCAGAGTCCATGCTTCATCTGCACGGCCACAGTATCTTCATGTGGACGAAACCTCTAAAGCAAAGTGCCGTCCCCATGGGATTAAATTATTCAGGCATTCTAAATCCTTGTGCATGAGGTCAAGTAGGAAAGGACACTCGTCATCTGAAAGTTCAAGCTGAGGACAAGAGGAGGCTCAGTAGGGTCCCCACAGGATGGTACAGGGAAGGGGTGTGTGTTTGGAGAAAGAATATCCAGATTTGCCCTAGCTCCACCCCTCTGTGGCTTCTCTGCAGGAGACAGTGACTTGGGACAAATGTCAGATAGTTTCATCCTCATCCCCAGCCTGTCAGTGAGATCAGGGAGAAGGGGAGCAGGCATTTACCTCCATGTATCCCTTACACCCTGTCCTGCCTGGGGGCTGCTGTGGGTGTTCACGAGCCACCACTTGTATGTGGTGACAACCTGGCAGAGTCCAGGACAATGAAGGGAGACCATTCTATCCTGGGCTCATTCTGATGATTCCTGCAGTGGGGCCCAGGGGTGACTTCCTGCTCTCAGGCCCTGCAGAACCTCACCCCTTTGGCAGAGGTGGTGTCACAAGACTGTGCCGGAAAGAGGCCCTGAATCGCGGGCTGGGCCAGCCTCCTCCTCCCCGCTACTCCACGGCTGGCCTGGAGGCTTCTCTCCCTTCAACCTGTGCTGCACAGGCCTCCTGCAGCCCCGTGGTGCCCCAGATTCTGAAAGACTGCTCTCCACTTTAAAGCCTCTCCTCCCCCAGAGGCTGCCTGGAACCCGTGTGCCGGGCGGCAGCATTCAGGATCGTTTGTACAGGGCACACCTGAGCCACACACGCCTGGCCTCCAGCCCACCCAAACATCCAGCGTCCCCCCACAGCTGGCTGCACTCTGTGCCCCGAAGCCTCACAGCTTGGCATTCCACGGCACTGTCTTCTCTGTTTTCTCTCTTTTAAAGAAGGAAAGGAAGAAGAAATTCCACAGAATAATCTGTCCTCCTGATGGGCCGGCTCAGATCGCAGTTGAGCCAGGCTGAATCAAAGAGCAGCATTACCAGGGGGTTATCAGAACTGTCTGGCTCAGAAAATAAACCACTCCTCAAAGGTGGCCTGGGATCTCAGCCGCTCCCCGTGCCCTGGTCACTGCAACTGGGCCCCTCCTGGTCTCTAAACATGCCAGGGGGTCTGGCAGAGACCACAGAACTGCAGTTCTACCCCACAAGCACAGGGGTTCGGAGCAGGGGCTGTGGAGTCAGGCCGGTCTGTAACTCAGGGCTGCCCCTTCCCAGAGGCGGGGCCTCCATCAGTCACTTAACCCTTGAGTGTGGTCGTCGTAAACCTGAGAGAATGAGGGGCTTCAATCAAAGTACCAGGGACCGCTTGGCACATTCAGTAATTGAAGAAATATTTATTGAAAGCCTAATGTGTGCTACATACCATTGTGGACCCTGGGAGACAACCATAACCAAGAAAGCCATGTATCACTTCTACCCACATGGAGCTTAGTGTCTGGGGAGGATGCAGACCAGCCAACAGGTAGTCACAGCTCTGGGTGATAAGAGATAGGCCAGCATAACAATGGGGAAAGTTAAGTCCCCCAAAGAGAGGCTCCTCACCCAGTCTTGAGGGGTTCAAGGTAGCCTTGAACCTTGGAGAAACTGGTCTGTGAGCTCAGACATGAAGAGTCTGGCAGGTGAAGAGTAGAGGTGGGCAGTGAGAGTGTGCTTAGCCTGGGGAAGTGTGTGGTCCAGCCCTGCTGGAGATGCACGGCCGGCATGGGCCGACCATGAAGGGCCTTGTCACGGAGGTTAGGGAGACTTACTTTGATGCTGAGGATAACAAAGGGTTAAAACAAGGCAGCCTGTGGACAAGGATGGTCCCTGGTGGGGTGAGGGATGGCTGGGAGGAGGCAAGGCTGGAAGCAAATAGGTGGAGATGCCTGGGGAACCTGGTGGGGTTGGGAATGGAGGGTATCAGAGGACTTGGGATAGTAGCAAGCACAGGACAGAACTGACAGACGGACAGAGGGATTGAAGAAGGCAGGAGCTCCAGGCCCAGATTTCTGCCTTGGGCGTGGTATCAACAGCAAGAGCTGTTTAACCATGATCACAGACAGGAACAGGGACACCGACCAGGTCACTGCTGTGTCCGAGCCTTGCTCTCCCACCTGAACAAGATGACCCTCCCAGCTCAGATCCATGTGGCCCTGTGCCACCCACAACTGCCTCAGTGCTGGCACCTCCCTCATGCCTCCTGCCTTTGTGCATTTCTCCCCAAACAGGCCCAGGCTGAGAGGATGGGGAAGGGATAGCCATGAGATGCTGGCCAATGTGCCCATTTATGTGGTCACTTCTCTGTGGACAACTTGGAGCACACCTGCCTTTTCCGTGCTCCTTCCGGATGACCCTCACCCTCACTCAGCACTCATGAGCCTCCCCTGCTTCCTCCTACGGGGGGCTGATTTCCTCCAAACTGCAAGTGTGCCCTTTAGCTGCCTCCCTGCATCTGTTCTGCTCAAGTTTCTTCTCCACACCTTCTAGATGCACCACTAGGATCTCCACTGAGCCTGGGCTGCTAGTTCCAAAGGCCGAAAATGATGGGGACAACCTGCACCCCTCTCTCGACACCCGGCTTTCCACTCAGATGCCCACAGGCACACTTGGGGCTCCTGGAGCTGGAGGAACACCTCAGAGAAGAACTCAAGAGAGGAACAAACAGGGCCTCGGCCGTCTCAGCTCTTTCTGGGTCAGAGAGCTGGGGCCTGGGCTGAACCAGAATAGCCAACTGGGATCTGAGTGAACGTTAAGAGTGGAATTTTAGGGCTTCCCTGGTGGCTCAGTGGATAAGAATCCACTGCCAATGCAGGAGACACAGGTTTGATCTCTGGTCTGTATGACCATATGCCTCAGGACCACCGCGTCCCCATGCCGTAACCACTGAGCCTGTGCTCTGGAGCCTGGGAACCACAACCGCTGAGCCCATGTGCTGCAACTATGAAGCCCGAATTCTCTGGAGCCCACGCTCCGCAACAAGAGAAGCCACTGCAGTGAGAAGCCCAGGCCTTAAAATTAGAGGCTAGCCCAAGCCACCACCTGTGGAGAGTAATAAGACTCCTCTGAAAAACAACAGTCCTCTGTCGGACTCCCGCTCCCGGAGCCATGCCTCTCCCAGCGCTCCTGGCTGCCCTCTCCATGCCTTTCTCCCCACGGCCATTCAGGCTGCCCAACCGCTGACTGAGGAACCACAGCCAACATTATTAGGTGCTTATTTTCACCCCGATACCCCATGGGGGCCCTCACCCTGAACATTCTGGTTCCACCAAGAGTGAGCTGCTCTGCTGTCTGTCCTGTGTCCAACCTGCTAGGCTGTCTTGTGGGGAGGCCATAAGTTCCCAAATAGTCCTGAGCCTGAGAAAAAGTAGGAAGAAACCTGGGATGTGGCCACACCTTGGGAAGGAGGCAAAGGAGAGAAAGAATGAGCCCACGCAGCAGAGTCAGACCAGGCCCCCTGGAGCCCAGCGCCAGCACCCTGCCCACACCTGCACCCACGCTGCAGGTAGGCCTGAATTCTTCACACTCCCTCCCCAGCTGGGCCTCCTCCCTACCCTCCTCAGAGCCGCCGGGCCCTTGCCCAAGACCTAGACACCTTCCCACATGCACTCAGGCCCACGGGGGCCCAACCAGGCCTCCTGCCATTCATTCTGCCCAGACATGTGTGCGTGGGGAGCTGCTGACACAGGATACCCCCACACCTTCCTCGTTCAGAGCTGACTCCTCACAGGAATCTCAGGAAACTTTTACCAAACGAAGCCCTTCCAGCCTCTGCTCTCCTCCTGAGAGGCTGTCCAGGTGCACATCCCTTGCAGAGCCAGCTCTGAGTTGCCCGCCTTTCCTGGCAGGGTAGCAGTCCCCAGTGTGTGGGGCCAGGCAGCCCATGCAGGTGCCAATCCTCCCCTCTTCACGCATGCCATCCGCTTGTCCACATGAGGAGGAACTGTGAGTCTGCACTGCCAGGGACCCTCCGGCACAGGCGGGGCAGGTATTGCTGATGCCATTCTGAGCAGACGGGACTGCCTCTCCTCCATGGTACTCGCATGTGACTCAGCTCAAATCTGCCTCTAGGAAGCTTTTCTCAGCTAAACCCGATCTTCTTCCTCTTCCCTGCTCAGACCTCTCTTCCTCAGAGCTGTGCAGTTGAATGCCAGGGCTGCACAAACTTTATGGTGCACACTGTGTGTGTGGAGACCCAGTTAAGTGCAGCTAGGATTCAGCAGGTGAGAGCAACAGGAGCCTATATTTCTGATGGGCTCCCAAGTGATGCTGCCACTGTGGTCCACAGAGACACACTTTGGGGCATGAGAAAAGAAGAGGAAAGAGACTTGGAAGTCGGTCACACTGTGTGCTGGCATGGGCTCCACTCGAACCAAGTATCACACCTCCAGAGACTGCTGGTAGGATGACATGAGGTGATGCAGAGCCGACAGCCCCCTGATGCCACAGACATGCACAAACGTAACTCCTCCTCTTGCTTCAGTTTCCTCCCTGTAATAGCAGGAATGTGATGCCTCACGAGAAGTACTGCCAGAGAATTAAATGAACTAATATCTGAACACCTTGGTGCATGGCAGGTGACAGACGATGAGCGTTCTCCCTCCTTTCTTTCTGCTGTTGGTCCTCGGTCTGCCACAAAACCTGTGCCCTGTATGTTGGGGGAGGGGCTGGGAGGGCCCAAGAGCCTGTCTCTCAGATCAAGGGTTTTCACATCCACCTCTGGGTGCCCGTGCGTTTGGTGCTAGGGAAGTCGGCTGTTCAGATCATGTTGACGGGTGATTCCTCAAGTGACTTTGTTACTTGGGGGGGGGGGGGGTGTGTGTGTGTGTGCACGCACACAAGGACACCTGCTAACACATGGGAGGAGCTATGCAGAGCAAGGAGCCTGACCAGAGAGCCCTGGGTTAGGCCCCAAGCCCCACTGCCTCCTGGTGGGATCAGTGAGGACCGGAGGGGACTGCAGACCCCGACTTAGTCCAACTCTCACTGCAGGTCAGCAGCTCAAGAGAAGACAGGCAGCTGCTTTTAGAAGCTGCATTAACCAGCCTGACTGGGAAAAGGAGCATCCTCAGAATCCCCTCTTCCCCTGTCCCTTCTCCTCGCCTAAAGGTACTCAAGCAACTTCAGAGGTCTTGCTTGTTTCCCAGGAAAAGCTAAGGGCTCAGGGATCTAAGCTCAGTATGTGATATACAGCAGCGCTGTTCTAAAGTTTAAGGCAGAGGCAAGGAGAGAAATGGAACTGATGGCCAATCCATCTTCAGCAAGCATTTACTGACAACCAGTCTGCATCCTGGCCTCCCCTGCTCCCCACGTATACACAAAAGCAAACCCCTTTGATCTTAGTAAGAAAATTAATACTGTTTCAGCTCATACAACTCAATATAAAAAAACCCAACAACCAAAAAATAAGGCAGAAGATCTAAACAGACATTTCTCCAAAGAAGACATACAAATCAACACTGCTAATTATTAGAGAAATACAAATCAAAACCACAATACAGCATCACCTCAGAATGGCCATCAACAAAAAGTCTACAAATAATAAATGCTGGAGGTGGGTGTGGAGAAAAGGGATCCCTGCTACACTGTTGGTGGGAATGTAAACTGGTGCAGTCACTATGGAAAATAGCATGGAGGTTCCTTACAAAACTAAAAATAGAACTATTATATGATCCAGCACCCCTCTCCTGGGCAGGTATCTGGAAAAGATGAAAACTCTAATTTGAAGAGATACACGTACCCCAAAGTTCCTAGCAGCATTATTTACATTAACCAAGATATGAAAACAACCCAAGTGCCCATCAACAGATGACTGGCTTAAGAAGATGTATATATACACAATGGTATATTACTCAGTTATAAAAAGAATGAAATGCTGTGATTTGCAGCAATACGGATGGACCCAGAAAATATCATATTAAGTGAAGTCAGTCAGGCTGAAAGAGACAAATATTGTATGACATTATATATATGTAGAATCTAAAAATTAATACCAATGAATCTATATTCAAAACAGAAACAGACTCACAGACATAGAAAATTATAGTTACCAGTGGGGAAAGGGAAGGGAACAGGGATCAGGGGCATGGGGTTAACAGATATGAACTACTATTCCTACACTAGATAGGCACCAGGGATTTACTGTAGAGTATCTGTGTAGTTTCTAAGTCATGTCCAACTCTTTGCAACCCCATGACTGTAGCCTACCAGGCTTCTCTGTCCATGGGATTCTCCAGGCAAGAATACTGGAGTGGGTTGCCATTTCCTCCTCTAGGACTATACAGTATAGGGAGCTAGATTCAATATCTTTTAATAATCCATAATGAAAAATAATCTGAAAATATATATAACTGAATCTAAATATATATACATATATGTATATGTCTATACACATCTATATATTTATATCTATATGGGCTTCCCTGATGGCTCAAGTGGTAGAGAAAGCACCTGCAATACAGGAGATGCAGTTTCAGTCCCTGGGTTGGAAAGATCCCCTAAAGAAAGAAATGGCAACCCACTCTAGTATTCTTGCCTGGAGAATCCCATGGACAGAGGAGCCTGGCAGGCTACAGTTCATGGGGTTGCAAAGAGTCAGACACAGCTGAGTGACTGAGCAACACACATACATATATAACTTGAAACTAACATGATACTATAAATCAGCTATACTTCAACTGAAAAAAAAATTATGTTATTTCATCATACTTGCGGAGGGTACTGGCTGAGACTGGAGGACCCCTTTAGCATGGCACCAGCCCACATCCAGTGCAGAGGGACACATGAGGCCAGAGGGGGAGAACTGCAAGTGATGGTGGTACAAACACAGAGTTCAGGGGCTCTGAGCAGGAGAGAATAGCAAGGAGAGATAAGAAAGCCTTCCTCAGTGATCAGTGCAAAGAAACAGAGGAGAACAATAGAATGGGAAAGACTAAGAGATCTCTTCAAGAAAACTAGAGATACCAAGGGAACATTTCATGCAAAGATGGGCTCGATAAAGGACAGAAATGGTATGGACCTAACAAAAGCAGAAGATATTAAGAAGAGGCAGCAAGAATACACAGAAGAACTGTACAAAAAAGATCTTCATGACCCAGATAATCATGATGGTATGATCACTCACCTAAAGCCAGATATCCTGGAATGTGAAGTCAGATGGGCCTTAGTGGGCCATCACTACGAACAAAGCTAGTGGAGGTGTTGGAATTCCAGCAGAGCTAATTCAAATCCTAAAAGATGATGCTATGAAAATGCTACACTCAATATGCCTGTAAATTTGGAAAACTCAGCAGTGGCCACAGGACTGGAAATGGTCAGTTTCATTCCAATCCCAAAGAAAGACAATGCCAAAGAATGCTCCAACTACTGCACAATTGCACTCATCTCACACGCTAGCAAAGTAATGCTCAAAAATCTCCAAGCCAGGTTTCAACAGTACGTGAATCGTGAACTACCAGATGTTCAAGCTGGATTTAGAAAAGACAGAAGAACCAGAGATCAAATTTCCAACATCTGCTGGGTCATCAATACAGCAAGAGAGTTCCAGAAAAACATCTATTCCTGCTTTATTGACTATGCCAAAGCCTTTGACTGTATGGATCACAATAAACTGGAAAATTCAGAAAGAGATGGGAACACCAGACTACCTGACCTGCCTCTTGAGAAATCTGTATGTAGGTCAGGAAGTAACAGTTAGAATTGGACATGGAACAACAGACTAGTTCCAAATAGGAAAAGGAGTACATCAAGGCTGTATATTGTCACCCTGCTTATTTAACTTATATGCAGAGTACATCATTAGAAACGCTGGGCTGGAAGAAGCACAAGCTGGAGTCAAGGTTGCCAGAGAAATATCAATAACCTCAGATACATTGATGACACCACCTCTATGGCAGAAAGTGAAGACGAACTAAAGAGCCTCTTGATGAAAGTAAAAGAGGATAGTGAAAAAGTTGGCTTAAAACTCAACATTCAGAAAACTAAGATCATGGCATCCTGTCCCATCACTTCATGGGAATCACTTCATGGCAAATAGATGGAGGAAACAGTGGAAACAGTGGCTGACTTTATTTTTCTGGGCTACAAAACCACTGCAGATGGTGACTGCGGCCATGAAATTAAAAGACACTTACCCCTTGGAAGGAAAGTTATGACCAACCTAGACAGCATATTAAAAAGCAGAGACATTACTTTGCCAACAAAGGTCCATCTAGTCAAGGCTATGGTTTCTCCAGTAGTCATGTATGGATATGAGAGTTGGACTATAAAGAAAGCTGAGCACAGAAGAATTAATGCTTTTGAACTGTGGTGTTGGAGAACATTCTTGAGAGTCTCTTGGACTGCAAGGAGATCCAACCAGCCAATTCTAAAGGAAATTAGTCCTGAATATTCATTGGAAGGACTGATGTTGAAACTGAAACTGCAATATTTTGGCCACCTGAGTCGAAGAGCTGACTCATTTGAAAAGACCCTGATGCTGGGAAAGATTGAAGGTGGGAGGAGAAGGGGATGACAGAGGATGAGATGGTTGGATGGCATCACTGACTCAATGGACATGAGTTTGAGTAAATTGCAGGAGTTGGTGATGGACAGGGAGGTCTGGTGTGCTGCAGTACATGGGTCGCAAAGAGTCAGACATGACTGAACTGAACTGAGCAGGAGAGATGACATGTGAGTCTCAGAAACCATGCTCCATTTCCAGAGTGCATCCCTAACATGCATACATACACAAGCACACACATACACACGTGTATTTCCTCTGCCTTCAGAAGCTGAGGTTCAACTCCCAGCTAGTTTTGAGTCCTCCTTTCTTCAGAAAGAGGTACCAATCTGCCAGGAGGCCATTCCTTCTCCAGCCCCAGTGCTTACCCATGGCCTGATAGCATTTCACACAGCAATTTCATGAGCAGGGTTAAAGTTTCCTTTCACTGGCAATTAAAATCAGAGCAAAGAAACAAGTTTTGTAAAACTTGGTTTCCATAGAGGATAACTTTTCTTGTGTGGGTTTAAAAAAATGAGAATCTTGATTGAAACTGGAGTCACCCACATAAACACTAAGGCCCACTCCGTCTTCCAAATGGATAGAGAGTATGAGAATCTTTTGCCTGAGGTTAGGAGGAATGCAAATTCACATAGTTTTTTCCCAAACTTTTTTTTTTAAAGGTGAAAATGCTAAGACTGCTGTGAACTCAGATGACACCTCAAAAGTTCAGGCAGTATTGATTTTACCTTGCCACACACCTACAAGGATCTGTCCTTGGTGTCCATCTTCTGAGGCTTCCTATTTCTCTGTTCTTGTCTTCAAAAGAACAGGAAATGCCAGCAGATTTGTTTCCATCTGCCCCCAGGGTGGTCCAGTCCCCTTTATCAGAAGAGTGCAACTTCAAGTTAGCCTCGGCCCCTGGGACTAGTCTCAGAGCTGAGTTGGTTTTGATGTAAAAATATATATATACATATGCTCATATATGCAAACACACATATATACTGGTAGCTGGCATTTATTAATCCTAAATGCTTATTACATGCCGGTCACTTTCAAAACAATTTTCATGAATTATTTCATCCTCCTAGCTTTGTGATGGAGGTTACACCAATGGCAATTAAAGTGGCAAACAGTTATAAACTAGCACACATCGGCAGATGTAAGCATGTTCTAAGTGCTTCACACACCTAGATTCATTTACTCTTCACATGCTTGTACATGCTTGTACTATTACTATCCTCATTATATAGGTCAGCAACCTGAGACTTAAAGAAGTTATGGAATTTAGCCAAAGCTATTCGCTTAGTAAGTGGTGAAACCTGGGTTCAAACTCTGGCAGCCAGGCCCCAGAGCCCCTCTAACGATCCATCCTCAATGGACAGGAGTTTTCTGGGATGGTCCTGCCTCCACAGGCACAGCCCTGAGCACCTACTCTGTGCCATCCTACCACTCCTTCCAGGGTCTGCTGGCTCAGTAGTGGAGCGACAGTGCGGAAAAAACCCTTATACATATAACCTCAGGCAGAGTAGAAAGCTTGGGCTGAAAGCCTGCTTCAAACCAAACATCAGAGAAATATCGGAATAATTTCCCCAGTCGCTGAGCGGTAAACAATCTATCTGCAATGCAGGAGACGAGGGTTCGATCCCTGGGTCGGGAAGATACCCTGGAGGAGGGCATGGCAACCCACCTGGGGAATCCCATGGCTAGAGGAGCCTGGCGGGCTACAGTCCATGGGGTTGCAGAGTTGGACGCGACTGAAACGACTGAGCACACAAGCAAGAAAGGCCCACAGAAGAAGAGATAAGCAATAAGGATATACCGCATGGCACAGAGAATTATCGCTGTCTTCTAATAATCTATCATGGAGTATAATCAGCAAAAATACTAAATGACTATGCTGTATACCTAAAACTAATATAATCTTGCAAATTAACTTAAAAGAAAGAAAGACCTATGGAAAGTATAGCGTCAGGGATGAATGAAGAAGAAGGGCTGGTCTAGAGATTCTAGTGAGGGACAGGATGCTCCAGGGCCTGGAGGCAACCAAAAGCAATGTAGAGAAAACAAATATTATGAGTCCACTATATATATATATGGACCACCTAGAAGAGGCAACTTCACAGACCCAGGAAGTAGACTAGAGAGTACTAGGGGTGGAAGGTGGGGGGATGGGGAGTTGTTGCTTAACAAGTACAGAGCTTCTGTTTGGGGTCATGAAAACATTTTAGAAATAGAGAATGGTGTTGGCTGCACAAGACTGTGAGTGGAATGAATGTCAATGACACTTAACAACAGTCAAAATGGCAGGTTTTACATTATACATATTTAGTAGACATACACACACACACACACGAGTGGGGGAGAAGCAGCCAATGGGCCTAGACTGGCAAGACACTGGGAAGCATCCTCTCACCGCACTGGCCTGCTGCTGAGCCCAGGTGCCAAGGCTGAGCCATTCCTTCCCTTTGGGATCTGAGAGCTGGAGCCCTAGTGCCTGGCATAGAACAGGATGGCCTGACAGCTCTCTGCCTGTGTCCATCCCCAAGGCCAGCAGCTCAAGGAGCCCACCCCAGGCCTCTCTGCCCGCAGGCTGTGGGTCTCAAGCTGCCTCCAGGACCTCAGTCCCGCAGGGCCGTGTCTCTCCCTTTCTCACTGCTTCAGGCTCTGCAATCAAAATCCATCTGTTTTCCAAAGCTGTGGATGCCAAAGGAAAAGCTGCGGCAGCGGCAGAGTGTGTAATTAACATGGAATGTTCCGAGGGAGCTGAGGACATGCGGGACAAAGGTCAGGCTCTCAAACAACAACCGCTTTCTGCTGCAGGAAGACTGTTTTCTCCTTTCCTTGTCCCTTCCCAAGAGATCAAAACAGTAATCCTCTCAGAGGAAAAGAAATAAACCTGTTCCAATTAAATAAAGTATAAGTAATTCTCCTGAAGACAAGCTTGGGGGAATCTGGAATTTCCAAGTCCTGCATAAACCTTCTGAGAGCTTGCATTTGAAATGAATCTTTGCCACTGCTTCATCTACAACAGGCTATATCATTGCTGACGAGTGGTTTAGCGTGTCTGTCCTCCCCTCCACACCATGTGTGGGCCTCTGATTGTCAGGTGGACAGGGGTGGTTTCCTATTCATCTCTGAATCTCTGGCCTGCAGCTAGCTTGGGTGCTATAGGCTAGAAGGTGTGGCCTATACCCATACATTGAAGTGAGTTACAACTCAGCATTTTGACCGCCAAAATAACAGAATGGTGTGATTTAGCTAGGATGGGGGTCAGGGTTCGCCCTTTCTCCCAGATGGTAGATGTCTACAGAGCCTTCTATGCTGACCCCAGGGTGACATCATGTTCCTCACTGCCTTTGGAATTAACTGCAGTGCCTCAGCACAACACACGAGACCCCAAGATCCAGCCAGCCCCTGCCCCTGCCCCTCTCCAACCACTCCTCTGCTGCCCCCTAGCCCTGCCCCTCCTCTTCACCAGCCCAGAGCCGCTGAAGTCCCTGCGGCACCACCTGCCCTGACCTCCAGCGTCCTCAGCTCAGAGGCCCATCCCCTGCGTAGTTCCCTCCCTCCCCCCTCCACCACACTGTCCGTGGTTGTGGTGTCTGTATTCACCCAATGTGCCCCCTCTCCTAAGAAACCGTGAGCCTGCATCTCTTTATACCTAAACCCCTGCTGCCTAGCCCAGTGCCTGGCAGGAAGTAGGGGCTGGCTTTTATTAAGCTGAACTTTTCTAAACAAAGATACTCTCACCACCAAATAGTAAGGATAAAACCTGCCTTTTCTGAAATAGCTAGACACCACACTGCGGCCACCCAGCCCAGACCAGGCCCAGAGCCTGTGAAGGGCTTTGGGAGCAACTCCAGCCACCCCCAGCCTTGTGGGACTCAACAAAGCACCACACAGCATACGACAGTGAGGCCGCAACCAATAAACATCTCATTAACCTCAGAGCCTGCTGGGCCATGTGCCAGAGGTGTGTCCCACGCACCCACCCTCCTACCCACCGCCTGAACGGAGTCTACTTAATGCATTTACAGCACAGAATAAACACTGCAGTTCCACTGCCGCCCTCACCTAGACCACTCAAATCCACTGGGAAAAACCCTGGCGGGTTGGCACCTACACTATCAGGGCATCACCATGGTGAAACTGGTAAGCACTCCCCTTTCCTCAAAACTTCTCCTCCCTTCCCTCTTATTAATTTTTCTAGAAATGTATACAACTTTCACCTGCTTTGAGTAAATACTTGCAAATGTTAATTATTCCCAGGGATGGTCCTTTTGTAAACTATACATTTCAGTGAGATGTGGGCAAAGTATGGTGCTTATACATGTATCTCTGATTAACATTATGTTCTAAATGAACATGAGAGCACCTGGCCCTAATTAAGATGAAATATCTGAAAATGGAAATGTGTCAGAGAATATGCCTGGCAGGTCTGATTCTGATTCTACAGTATTCCAACATTTATAACTAACTTCCAACATCAGAAGCTAGACTGAATGTTTTCTGATTTGGCTACTTTTTACGTCTCCGAGGAATGAAAAGCCAGCACCTGATGGGAGAGTGGGGGCTAAAGCTAGTGACCGTCTGTGCTCCAGGCAGCAGATGGCATGCAAGGCCGGGAATCTTACATGGAAATGGCCATTTGGTCGGGACAAGAGACTGGGATTTGGGGCCATGAGGCTGGGCCTCACTTCTCAGTGTTGGCCTTTGAAGGGTTGGCTGCAAGGAAAAAGGAGTATAGAAACACAGATCCATCCAGCAGCCTCTATTCATCGTTTCTGGAACAGTAAGTCATACACACTCTCAGGCCTCAGAGAGAATCCATCTAGGTAAGGCAAGAGAAGGGTTAGATTTTAAAAGGAAAATGTTCTTTGCCTTTCAAAGATTTCTGATGTTCACCATCTCTGCACTTCTACCTACTCAGATAAAAGACAGAAGAGGCAATTCTCTGTGAGACCTCTAGACTCCATCGAGGGGCCAGTTGCTAGGCAAGAGAACTGTGATTCAGGGCTTGGGCCACTAGAACAAACACTAAGAGAAATAATGCAGTCCTATCAAGCAGCTACTCCAGTGGCATCCTCTGACCTCACAGAATAAAAGAGAGCCCCCGTGACATCTCAGAAGAAAACAGGAGTGGGGGTCATGCTCTGATGGCCAAGCAGGGCCAGGGCAGGCTGATGGTACCTCTTGTACCTGCCAAACCCTGTGTTCAGACATGGCCTCCCAACAAGGGTACAGAAATACCACGCTCTAAAGGTTCATAGCTTCAAGCTTGTTGTTTGCAATTCTGAACACAATTTCCTATACAAACTATCTCGTCATGGCGTTTGGGCTCCTTTTTATACATGAAACACAGAATGACCCAGAGTTTAGAATGGGACCAGTGGTGAAGGGAAAAGGGATGTTCATGGTCATGAGACTGACGGTCAGCACGGGCACTCTAGGACCACATTCCCAGGATGATGGCCAGGAGAGATCCACATGTGTGTGCTTGTGTTTTGTGAGAGAGCAGGTCTGTGAGAGAAAAATGGGCCTCTAGACAGAAACGAAGCTCAGAGAAGTAACTGAAAGCCAAGGAGAAGCAGCAGGCAGAGGTGAGGTTGCTGAGTCCCTATAACTTGACAGCGGAAGTCTTTCTCTCTAGCATGACTCACATCCCAGGTGGGGATACAGGTGAGCTATTCCACTGAGGCCAGGAAGGAGGCAGCAATGGACTCCTGTTTGCTGAAGCAGGATGTCTGTGACTCAGCTGTTCGTTATGATTAAAGAACATTATGCAGGACCATGTGTTCACTGAGCAGGAGCAAAACCTCCAGTGCCCAGAGGGCCAGACAGTGTTGTAAGCAAGTGAAGCTGGGGCAGTGTGTGTGGAGGGGATGCTGGGGAGGGCTAGAGAGTACGGGTCATCAAAACAGCCACGACCGCTTGCTCAGCTCTGGCCATGAGACTTGGAGAGAAGGCAGGCAAGTATTGTCCCGCCTTCTGAATTTTAAAGAAAAGCTATAAAGTATCCTGAGTTGAAATGGTGGCAGCTAATACATATTTTTTAAAAAATGTTACATGCGAAAAAAAAAAAAAAAAAACAACTTTCTTCTGCGCAATCAGTGGGATATTAGTTTGTAGCCTCTTTCCCAGGGCCTGTAGTCAGAATAAACTGTTCAGTTCTTTGGTTCCCAAACCTAGTTACAGACTACAATCATTTTGTGTACAGGTCAAAAATGCAGATATAGGGATCCCCAGCAGACATTAACCAAATCAGAATCCCTCTGGGAGAAACCCAGGCACTGCATTTTGAGGTTGTGATTATGATGTGGCCACACTGACTTTGAGGAACCACTGACAAGTTCGTATTACTTTCCTTGGCTTCATAAATACAACCAAACACTTTTGTCTCTTGCCTCCAGTTGAAATGATACAATAATAAGAATAATAAAATGATACCACCACACAAAAAACCAGGGCTTCTGAAACTTCTCTCCAGGGAAAGAACTGAGGCCAACATTGGGAGATTTGGGACACAGCTGCATAAAACTGTGTAAGTGTGAAAAACTGTCTTCTCTAAAACATTTATAAAACTGCAACATTCTACTCTGTAATGTATCCATATATGTTTTAGTATATTAAATGTTCCCCCTACCAAATCTTCCAGTAAAACCAACTCTTCAGGATGACTCGATAATTTGGAATACCCCCAAGTATTTCCCCAGAACAAGTGTCCCAGGATATTTACCAAGGTTTGAGAAGCACAAACATATCTAGACACATAGTATTTCAATTGATCTAGGCCCACTGGCAAAATGCCATATGAAGTTCACATGCAAAATTATTTGGCTTCTATTAAGATTCTATTTAAATTTCCACTAAAAAAAAAAAAAAGGCATGTGTGTGTTAGAAATGTCTTGGGGAGGGTAGAAAATGATGACGTAATAACAAGAAATCATCCTTTAACAACACACAGCTTTCAAAGGTTAATGGTCTAAGAGTGGTTTATTTACATTTTTTAAAAAGCAGCCGTCAAAGGAAATGAAGTGCTTAAACTCCTCTAGAGGCCCTGCTTGTCTGGGTAGCAAGGGTCACCTTTGGAGGATCTGCTCACTGTGCAGCTTTGTGGTCTGAGCCCCTCCTTCGGAAATAACAATCCATCCCGGAAGCTCTGGCCCCCTGCATACTCCTGCCTACACACAGGCCTCAGAGTACTGGCCTGAAGACCTTTTTCATCACCCACTGGGGTGGGAGGGACCTGTGCGCTAACTACAGGTCTCTCATCTGGCAGCTCGGTAGATGCCTACCCCTGCAGGCATCTGCCCATGTCTGCACATAAGGTTGCATGGAAACCAAGGTATCCGTGCAGGGCCCAAGTTTTCCTTTCTTGGTGACACTGCCAACTGCCACGACTAGCCTCGGCCCAGGCCTTGAGGCAGTGGTGAACCTCTCCCCCATTCCTTTCTCTGCGAACTAACAGCAGTGGCCATCTGCCTGGGTGGCAGTCTGTGGGGCTTGGTCTCCCCTCATTTGGGTGGCTGGAAGAGTCTGAGGGCCGGTTGGGTTGGGTGCCTGGCTCCCTCAGAGATGACAGCGGAGCAGGGTCTGGGGACCTGGCCCTGAGGGAGCTGCCAACTGAGCTCTGCCTCCTCTTAGCCAGAACCAGGACCTTGGATGGTGAACACTGTGCCTTGGGACTTCGCCCTTTCTTGTCAGGACAGAGAATAACATTCATTTTGTAGAGATGTACAGGAACATCATTACCTGATTATGACCTGACCTCAAGAACAAAGGATCTGACACCAAGAAGTCTGCACGGCTAACCACGCCCCTCCCTCACCTTTTGCTTTTAAAGGGGCTTTGATGAAAGCTTTCAGTACCTTTGGGGTTCTTAGGGCATGAGACTCCCATCTCCTTGCATGGTCCTTTCTCTGCTCCAAACTCCAAGGTTTTAATATTATTTGGCCTTACTGTGCATTGGGCACAGAGACTTGCATTGTTCAATAACAACACTCCTGTCTTCCAACCTTCTTTTACCCTAATATCATTCATTCTTAGTAAGCATAAAGTCTTACCTTTTCCTGGAGATATTGCATTTTAGTAAGTGTGAGAATTTCTGATTAATTTCAGGCAGCATTTCACTGCTCTGTAGCATTTAACTATTGATCTGAATGCCACAGGTGTCGATTCCTATGGAAAAGATCCTTTAAATGCTGATTCTTTATGTCAAAGTGCCCAATTGATTATCATGAATAAAGTGACAATCAAACATCAGTAAAGTTATTTCATATTATCATACTTAGAAAACCAATGAAATCTCTTTGTGGGAGTCAGATATATACCATCATTCCCTTGTTGACTAACGTCCATGGTTGCTTTATTCTAATGTCTTGCTTTATTCTCACTGCCACCTCACCCCCAAGAAGGTTCTGCCCCAGTTGAGACCCAAACATACCCTCTCTCAAGGGATCAGCCACTTCCTTTCTCAGAGCCTCAAAATGGTGCTTAAGTCTCATCAGCTGGAACACTGCAGAGCTCAGTGATTCTAAGCGACTGTGGGGAGGAACTGTGAGAAAGTTCTCCAACCTTCAGGCAGCCCTGGGTGTGACACCAGCGAGACCCCTGCTGGTGAGGCGTGAAACTGCACCCAGGCCCCTCCGGGAATTGGGCTAAGCAGCTCTGAGGGTGTCACCCAACGGAGTCAATGGAATCACATCCTCTTTTCAGCTCTCGTTCACAGTCTTCCCCACGCCTCCTCTTCCTCAGGATACAATCCACTACCCCTTGTCAACCGAGAGGCTGGACAGCCCATCCCCCTGACACAAGACAGAACCAGCCATGAGCACTTACCTGCTCCTAGGCCCCGGCTGAACTCCCAGCCCACCCTCTGGAGGGAGGGGAGGGGAGGGGAGGGGAGGAGACACTTGGAGCCCTGGATATCTGGCCAGGGTGCCCCAGATTGACAGATAAACTGTGCCCCTTTACTGCCCCGGCAGGAATAAAAGCAGGGGCTCCTCAGAGTCTTTTTCTGTTGCTAACAGAATTAGAAAATAAAAATAAATCCCAAACATACATCCCCCCCTTTGCCTTGTGGAAAGAGAGCATCTGTTTTGTTTTGCCTAGAACAACCTTTCACCTTCAGTTTACAGCTTCCCTTCAAATAAGACTAAAAGTAGCCTCGAAATCCCTTTCAAAAAGTAACAAGGGGCCTACACAGTGCAGGGGCGGCGGGGGGGGCAAAATTAACCACAGCAATCTGTACCCCTTGCCCACCATTAACCCCTCCCTGGTGTCTCCCACTTGGAACCAGTTTGATGGTCAAGCTCAGTGGATGCTTTAACCCTCTTGGTCTTAGGAGGCAAGTGCAGTAGAGATGGCCACCTCGCATCTTGCATGGACAAGTCACCCTCAGCCACGGCGTCCTGCACAGCAGACCGCTTCTTCCACACCGCCTGCCTTCCACAGCCCCACAACAAACAAAAACAACCCTATCCGGTGACACAGCTCTAACGCCATTCACCTCTCAGAAAATCAAACTATGTCCCAGTTGAAGCAAGATAAGATATCCCTCCCCTACCAGTCTTCAGCAGCCATCCTCACCCCCAGTCCTACCCATGGAAGAGCCTAGCCCCTCAACTCACAGGCCTGCAGGGGCTTCCAGTTCGGAGCCAGTTCTGGGCCAGGCCAACCACAGCATACTGCTCTTCCATCCACCCTTGCTTTTCTTTACTAAATATAACTACATATTAAAACCTACCAGGCATAAACATTAATTAGAAATGAAAGCCACTAGATTTACAAAAACATGCCATCTGAGCAAGACATGAAAAAATGCTAAGAACTAGGTGTAAGTGGAAACTCTCAGAAACCTTCAACTGTTATCAAATGGTTAAATTTAACTCTTGTTTTAGTCATTCGAGACTTAGTAGCATTTTTCTTCTTTAAAAAAAGTTTCTTGCTTGTTGAAAGTAAAGAAGCTGGAAAACTCTATGAACCATAAAGAATAACACACATAACCATCACTTTCTCATACACATGAGAAAAAGCAAAGCAAATCCCATGCTGTTAGAATCATTTCCCAAAGTGTTTATCAATAATAATTAAGGCAGCTATCATCTTATAAATCAAGCATTACACCCAGAGTTTTATCTGCAATTTCTTTATTTCCCACAACAACCCCAAAGGTATTATTATTGTTTCCAATCTATCAACACAGTAGCAAAGTCTCAGGGAAGTGAAGTAAACTAGTAAATGGCACAGTTGGGATTTTAAATCACCACAGTCCATCTATCCACAAAATGTGTGCTCCCTGCATCCTAACCAGACCCTTTCTCTTTGTTTTTACAGACCTCCGCTAGGTTTATAGGGTGCAAAAAGAGTTGGACACGATTGAAGCGATTTAGCATGCATGTACTCTTGAACAGGAGTATAATTTTGAAAAGGAAAGTGTGTGCACAGTGCTTTCACAAACGAGGCCCAACACCCCCGCAGTCACTTTCATTACAACTAAGAAGTTCCTGTTCACCTGACCCCCTTCTCCCCACCCTGCCAAGGAACAGGCAGTGAGAAGGTGATAATAAGCAGGCCAGGGTCTCCCAAGTGTGTGTGTGCGTGTGTGTTGGTTCTCTAAAGCTGTTGTACCAAAGTACCACAAACTGACCAGCTTCAACACCAGAAATTTCTTGCTCCACAGTTCTAGAGGCTGGAGCTCTGAGACCAGGGTGTCGGCAGGGTTGTTCCTCCTGGGGGCTCTGAGAGCCCATCTGCTCCCTGTCTGTCCCCTGGCTTCTGGCAGTCTGTTAGCAATCTCTGGTATGCTTCGCTTGTAGAAGCAAAGCCTCATCTCTGCCTTCATCTCTGCACTGTGCTCTCTCCTGTGAGTATGTCTGTGTCCCAATTTCCCCTTTTAATAAGGACATCAATCATATTGTATTAGGGCCCACCCTCACGATCCCACCTTAATTAATTACATCTGCAATGACCCTATTTTTAAATAAGGTTACATTCTAAGGCACTGATGGTTAGGACTGCAATGTATGAATTTGTGGGGGGGGACACAATTCAACTGATAACACCAAAAGAGAGAGAAAAATGCATGTGGCAGGAGGGGAGGCAAGACTAAGAGAGGGAGGAGCAGAGAAGGGACAGAGAGCGGAGAGGAGAGGACAGGCCAGGCCGGCTGGCTGACTGTGGCGAGGCTGCGTGAGCTCTCTGCCAGAACGCTTCTGGAGGGCGGGTGTGGGGTGGTGCTGGTGTTTCTTATGACGGGGCGCCCCTGTCACTGTGAGCAGTAGGTAAGGAACATGTTAATTGTGAACATGTTTGAACACCATTGTGCCATCTCCAGCCACCCACCCTCCACTACTGTAGTGATTCTTGAATCATATATTCACACAAAATTCTGCTGCCTTCAAGCTGGTATGGATGACTGATGGACTTTAAATATACACTGCCTTAGAGAACCTTAGGGTGATCTTACTTGTTATAACAGAATAGAATTAAAAAAAAAAACCACACAACTATCTAAAATAGAAGGTAAGGTGTCTTTATTCCATGCCTCCCGCAGGGAAAAACTATGTAAATATAAGACATCATTTGCTCACCCCAGTGGTGAAAGCTTGCTTCAAATAGAGCATGCACGCTGTATAGGCAAGTGTACATTAAGATGGGCTTTAAATGCCATCAGAACTCACTTCTTCCACAGTTTACTTGGCATTACTATCACTGAATAAATGTTGTACAAATGATGTGGGTGCTAATATCAACTGGTAAACTGGCAAACCACATCAGCTGAAGTGACAAAAAATGATGGTAATCATTCTTAAAACCTACAGGACTAATGAATGGGCAGAAAGGGGCAAGGGCCAGGAGGAGAGAAAAGAAGTGCTCTGGGGGTTCAGACAGGGCGAGCGCAGGCTCCTACGGCTGATGGTCACAGAGGCTAAGGAGCAGGTGTGACTGAGCTGGCTGAGAAAGACAGAAGGGATTTCTCAAGGTGGAGGCAAGTGAGGAGAACCCTCCCAGGAGACAGGGCAGTGCAAGCAAAGATGAGAAGGTAAGTGCTCGGCACAGCAACAAGGGAGCAGGAGCATCCGACCTGGCTGGAGTGACTGGGCCATCACAAAGGCCTCAGGTGCCAGAGCCCCTGGACCAAATTTCAGAATGCATCCAAGACTCAGTTACAGGATCAAGGTGCGGATCCCCTGGAGAAATCCCTGTGGACTCTGCTCCATTAGGCTGCTAACCTAACATCCTGCAGAAACTGCGCCCCATTTCAAATGCTCCCCAGGAAAGCCATGGGAGCATTCCTGCCCCCAGCGGGAATAAAAGCAGGGGCTCCTCAGAGTCTTTTTCTGTTGCTAACAGAATTAGAAAATAAAAATAAATCCCAAACATACATCCCCCCCTTTGCCTTGTAGAAAGAGAGCATCTGTTTTGTTTTGCCTAGAACGACCTTTCACCTTCAGTTTACAACTTCCCTTCAAATAAGACTAAAAGTAGCCTTGAAACCCCTTTCAAAAAGTAGCAAGGGGCCTACACAGTGCCGGGGGGCAAAATTAACCACAGCAATCTGTACCCCTTACCTCTCTTCTCTACTTGGAGCCCTAAAGACAGCTGCCCCGACTCGTTTTCCCCAAAACAGAGGGCCTGAAGGATGATTCCTGCCTGAAGAGATGGAAGAAGCCAAGAATCACCAGCCTCCTAACTCCTACCCACACCTAATCTTTCTATTTTCTTCCATGTAATCAATAAACCATTTTGAGCACCTCCTCTGCATAAGGTTCTGTGTCAGGATTTGCGAGAAGGCCAAGAGGCCTCTGCCCAGAACACATGATATCCTGAATTCCACTTCACCCCTATCTCAAATTGCCCCTGCCTCCAGGCACTAAACCCCCACTAGTTTTGCAGACACAAGCTGCTTCCAGCTTTCACACCAACTCAGAGTTCTCCCCCCAGGTTCTCTTTGAGACCCAAGTCATTGTCGTTTCCCTGACACCTATGGCACAGAAGGGAATGGCAACCCACTCCAGTATTCTTGCCTGGAAAAATCCCACGGACAGAAGAGCCTGGCGGGCTACAGTCCATGGGGGTCACAGAGTCAGACACGACTAAGCACACAGGCACTGACACCTAAAACACACTCCCCCTCAAAGCCCCCAAGCGTTCATGTTCTATACCCATGTCACGAGCAGGAAAAAGTTCTTGCTAACTATAGTGCTGGGCGTACCTCCCTTTACAGTTTAATAAGGAGGACTGGGATTGGACACGGACTCCTAATGACCCAAAACCATTCTTCTTATGCTGAAGCCAGCACGACTTAGTTCAGTCATACTTCCTGAATCTCCATCAAGCTCGTCACTCTAGAATCAGGTGAAACTTGATAAAAATGTAAAGCTTCTGGAACTCTCGGGAAAGCAGCAATGGCTTATGAGCTTAGAAAAGCAGAGAGACATGAAGGAACTCTCCTTGCAGGCACGGTGGAAGCATGTCCCTTGGCAGGGAAGAATGTACTCCACAGAGGGGGCAACACCTGCAGAAGGGACTGCAGCTCAGTCTGGGAGGAACCCGGGGTCTGGCCTCTGTGATGTCACCCCCTGGGGCTGGGTGGACACGGAATTCTGGCGTGTGTATGCAGAATGCCCTACTCATGTTCATGTCCACCTGTCAAAATCCTACCTGTCAAAGGTAGGTGTGTGGTTGGTTCCCCTCAAACCCCCTCCTCACTCTCCTGTGGGGAGAGCAAACCCGTGGGGACCATGTTTCCCAGACTCCCCGGCAGCTGGCGGTCTGCACGCAAGTCAGGGTTCGCCAGCAAGCCTATGCAACGTAGGGGGGGGGGAACGCAGCTCCTGCGGTCATGATGGCCACGCCAAGCCCAGCCATCACGCTGGAGCTTCTGGGTATCAAAAAAGCTCCTTGTCCGAACTCTAATGCCTGGTCTTCAACTGAGGGCTGAGACCCTTCAGCTTCCTCGAGAGTCCAGAAACAGCTGTGGGGCTGGCGGCTGTAGAGATCTAGGAGCCTTTCAAAAGGCCAGTCTAGAGCCCGCCCTCCAGCCCCTCCACCAAAGCTGTAAGCACCGAATTCCCAATACTAAACCCCTTCCGTTTATAATACCTGGAGTGGATTCTGTTTCCAGCGCTGACCCCTGGTGGATAAACCATCTGGATAAACCAAGCAAACTCAAACGCCACCGAACCATAGTAGAAACACTCCTAGAAGGGCCACTATTTAAAGGAGGATCACGAGGCTCAAGTGACAGACTAGTCAGTCCCCAGGGCAGCTGGAGGGGAAGGCCCTGGGTGTTCTCACCTGGGAACTGAGATGGAGGAAAGGAGGAATGGGAGAGCATGTGTGTGGGGAGGGAGATAGGGCAAGGTACAGGCCAAATGTGTCAGTGCCAGGACCAGAGCTCAGTTACCTAGAGAGTGACAAACAAGGTCTGAATTCAGTGTGAACACTGGAAAAGTGGAGCCTGCAGCCAGACTCAAAGAGAAAAAGGCTGGAGCTGATGACAGGGCCAGTGGGGAGGATCTGGGAACACAGGCGACTGCAGGGGGCTGAGAATCAAGGCAGCTGAAGCATCCAGCGTCTGCCAGGCTCAGAGCTGGGATGCAGGAGCAGGCTGTTGATTAGTGCTGGGTCCAGGTGCCTGGAAGGCTCAGAGGCAGGGAGAACCAACTTGGTCTGGGTGTGCTGAGTTTCCTTACACTGAGGCATCTCTGTCATCAAGGGAGAGGGATGCTGCACTCTGTTAGGTGACATCGCTAAGAGACCTCAAGGTCAAGAGAAGGAATGTGTGCTAATTAGGAGCCTAATCCATACTATGCTGTGTTGTGCTTAGTCACTCAGTCATGTCCGCCTTTGTGATCCCATGGACTGTGGCCTGCCAGGCTCCTCTATCCAAGGGATTCTCCAGGCAAGAATACTGGAGTGGGTTGCCATGCCCTCCTCCAGGGGATCTTCCCAACCCAGGGACTGAACCCAGGTCTCCCACATTGCACATGGTTTCTTTACCATCTGAGCCACAAGGGGAGCCCAAGAATATTGGAATGGGTTGCCTATCCCTTCTCCAGAGGATCTTCCTGACCCAGGAATCGAAACTGGGGTCTCTTGCATTGAAGGCGGTTTCTGTACCAGCTGAGCTACCATGGAAGCCCCAAACTATACTGGACTGAGTGTTGCATCTAAAAAGCTTGAGATTGCAGCAACATTTCTAGGCAAATTCTACTATTTTTTCCCTCATAATTCTAATCAGGGTGCTTTAAGCCAGTGCGTCTCAAACTTGAATGTTCATCTTTCACTTGGGGACGGGGCTCCTCACTTATATGCAGGTTCTGATTCAGTAGGTTCAGGGTCCAAGATTCTGCATTTCTGGTCCTACCACACTATGAGTAGCCAGACTTGAAGCTTTGTAAGCCTCAGTCAGCATGTGAACTACTTCCAGATGCACTACCAGGTGCCAAGTGTCTGTTCCCTATTTCACAGATGCAGATTTCACATCAGCAAGAAGTTGAGGAACTAGCCCAGGGCCACACAGAGGTAAGGAACAACTAACCAGCCTGCCAGTTCTCACTGCTGACAGATCTGTTTTCTGCTTCCCCTCACCCTACCCTGAGGCCTTTGGGAGAACGTGATTTAATTTCTCATTTCTGTGGACTCTAAAACCTGCGCGAGGGAGAGAGAGTTGGGGAAGAGGGAGAGAGAGTTGGGGAAGAGGTTGGAGGGAAGAAGGGCACTGAGAGCCAACTGTCACCCAGGACCAGGTGGAGGTTGTTACGGAAACAGACCCTTGCTTGCCTTCTGACCCAGTCTTGTTGGTCCCTTCCCCCCAGGATCCAAGGAGGCCACTCATGACAGAGCAATGCAAATGGCAGATAATCATAGGAAAGGATGCTCAGACTCAATGGGAGCCAAAGGAATGAAAACCAAGACAATAGTGAGCTATTACTATCTACCCATCAGAGGGCTAACATTCACAAGGAAGCAACAACTCATGCTGTACAGAAGGGGAGACAGATGCTCCCACAAACTGCTAATGGGAAGGAGAACTATTTGGGGGACCATCTTCTGGAACCATCTATCAAAAATAAAAATATTATACCCTTCAGCTCAGCACTCTTACTCTTGGGAATCTCCCCATGGGAAATAAAAGCAGTAGTTCATAAGGATACACACACATATACAAGGATGTTTATGGAAGCAGTTTATGAGGAGATCAGTCCTGGGTTCATTGGAAGGACTGAAGTTGAAGCTGAAGCTCCAGTACTTTGGCCACCTCATGCAAAGAGTTTGCTGGGAAGGATTGAGGGCAGGAAGAGAAGGGGAAGACAGGATGAGATGGCTGGATAGCATCACCGACTTGATGAACATGGGTTTGGGTGGACTCTGGGAGTTGGTGATGGACAGGGAGGCCTGGTGTGCCGCGGTTCATGGGGTCACAAAGAGTCGGACACGACTGAGTGACTGAACTGAACTGAACAGATAGAGATAGTTATTTGTAAATAAAAAGCTAGAGACAAAGTGTATACCGATCAATAAAAGAATGGTTGAATAAAATAAAGACCATCGCTTCTAGGGAATAAAAAGGATGAAATATGAGGAATACCAGCTGACTTGGAAGGATTTTTCTATGAAGTACTGGTGAATGAGAAAAGCAGTGTATAGTGAGTATGATGACTATGGTCCCATTTCTGTAAAACAATTCCTTCAAAAAAATATTGTACACAACTCTATGTGTTCATGTGTGTGGGTTTAACTGTATAATTTTTACAAGCATAGATAAAAATATAGAAAAATTCCAAGTTATTAAAATGAGTTATTTAGTGTAGAGCTTGCACAGGGAAATGCAACAACAACAACAACAACAACAAAAAAAAACAAAACCAGTGCATCTCTCCCTACGTCCTTCTGTGTGTGTGTGTCTGTCTGTCTGTCTCTCACACACACACATGCACACATATTCCCACACTGGAGAACGATGAAGTATGAAAAGGTCACAGTTCAAAGAGTGCTTGTTCTCCTCCATCTACGTTTCCTACTCACAAGGCGGCTGGAAGGGCAGACCTGCCACTCTGCCACGCTGCTGTTTCCAGCAAACTTCTGCCACTGCCTGCAAGGTGTGAATCTGGAAATGAAATGTTACATATTTTCCGCTCTCCCGAGAACCCATTAGAACAGCCATGAGTCACAATAGCTCAGCTGCACACAAACTAAGCTTTTCTCTCTATAGAGAAGGCCTGTCTTTTCAAGGCCCTTGTTGTTATCACCACCACTACCATCCTCCCCACCCAGAGAAATGAAGGCTAAGACCAGAAGCACAGGCCCCATGTAGGAAGAGAGGCCAGTGGCCTGTTCTTTCTCTGCTTCTCTTCACCCTTTGGGTAGCCTCCCAGAGCCCCATCCTAGATTTGCTCAGTCCTTGTGGGCAGCTGTCCCCAAAGGCCACCATGGAAGGTGCCTTCAGAGGACAGTAGGTGTAAAGGGAAATGGCTATCTCGTTCCCCACGCAGGTCTGGTGCTGCCATTCCCTGAACCCTGCGTCACAGCCTCCTCATAAGAGGAACACACCATTTCCAGGGAGAGAAAATTCACCCTGTCCCGGACAACATATTTATTTTCTGAAAACTCTGCTTTTTAATGAGTTCCTCTTACATCATGGTGAATGTCAGCTTGTCCAAGTTTCTACTCTCTGGTCTAAGCCCTGCTCCACCTTCCGGAACAAGCGCATTTCCTCTCTTACATGAAGACAGGGATCATGCCCCCCTGGGTTCTCTCTTATCTTGACTAAACATCCCCCGCTCTTCAGACTGGTGCTGAGCATACATCTCAGGAATTTCCTGACGGCAGCTCAAGCTGTTACTCTTCCAGTCAAGCCCAAGGATTTTGACAGGCAGGATACTGGCAAAAAAAACCCACGTGCCCAAGCCCTCCAAAGGAATGACTCTGCACCATCTCTGGCAGAAAAAACTTGAAACAGATACGGAGCAGGTTGGGGAGGAGGGCAATTCCAAAGGCCCTTCCAATTCCCCAAGAGTCCTTCTCTGAAGCATGTGAAAGAAGCCCTCTACTGGTTCCACCACAAATCACTGCCACCCAGCTTCCAGGCTCAGCCCAAGCACATCCCTCTGAGCTTGTCTGGTGGTGACTTATACAGGGAAGGCTGCACAGACTAAATCGGGCGTGGGCAAGCCTGGAGGAACCAAGAGAGGCAATTAAGATGTGTGTCCTTGAGAAGGCAATGCGCATCTTGGCTCACTTACAGCTGCTTACTGAAGGGCTGGGGGCAAGTGCGCTGGGCATGCCAGGCTCATCGGCTGGCTGTGGGCACAGGGCTGCCTTTGGAGAAATGAACCAATTCAGAATTAGGGAGACCTAGTATTTTAGAGCCTCAGTCTTAGAAAGAGCTATCAAGGATACAAACAACAGTGGGTCCACAGCGTTTTAGAATTTCCCAAAAGGTGGAGGCAGTTAGGTTTCAAAATTTCATTTCTTGAAGGAGGAATCTTAGTAGGGTTTTAAGAGCACTGTGTTCATCAGGGATCTGCTAGCTATCAGCTGAGCAACATCGGGCGGGCAGGTCACTTACATGCTTTGAACCTCAGTTCTGCCTTCAATAAAAATAAAAATTGCTTCCACATAACAAAACAGAAATACAGATCCAATAAGGGGAAATTACTATGTACACTAGATTGCTGTGTGACTGGCAGTTGAAGGTATCCAGTAAGAGACTGGGAAGCTAGTAATTAATATGAAACTATGGTGACGGGTGATAACTTTGAGCTGCTTTCCTCAATGAGATGAAAAGAATGGACTAGATGAAACTGAGTGAGCATGAAAGCTGATGACAAGCGTAAATGTGTCGCTAGCCCAGGCCCTGTACAGAGGAGGAGCCTGCCACCAGGAGATGGTCTGAGGACATTCCACAGCCATCAGCTGGATGCTCCCAAGGGAGAAGGGGTCGTTTTATCCCCGCTCCCCTGGAACAATGCTGAGTCTCTTGAATGCCTCTTTTGTTCCATGCAGCACAAAAATCACAAACATTTTTTAACTACTCTGGGTTTTTGGAGCTGTTTGTTCTTTTCTCAAAGGTCCTAAGATCACAGAAAGGCTTCCAAGAACAATAGCTGGTAACCTGCTCTGTGCAGTTGAAACAACAAGGCTGAGGGTTTCTGGCTGAAGGAGAGAAGGCCGGCCGAGGGGCCCAGGCGGGACCAGTGGGGTGCAGCCCTGCCCCTGGGCGCCCCCTGGTATGGGGAGCTCCCACTGGGTCTGCAGGATTCTTGTGGGACGCCTGGGGCCCTTGCAGATTTCTCCAGGATCAGATTCCAGTCAAAACTCACATGGTCTCTCTCTGCTCTCTGAAAATGAAAAGCTTAGGTTTCTACCCTATCTTCTAAGGCCTCCATCAAGGCCCCAGGAAGGGGGTGATCTGTTCCAAGAAGGGAAGAGCCTCGATGTCCAGAGAAGGGCCTCACCCCTCCCACTTTGCTGCTGTAGCTGTTCCCTCCTCTTGGGGTGTCCTCCCTCCAATTACCATGGTCACCCCTCTGCTGCCCAGATGTCCCCACATGGACCACAGAGGACAGCTTGGTAAAGAGCCTCCAACTATGCATGGAAACATGGCTCCACTACTTCCTGGCTCTAAGGCTGACCTTGAATGAGCATGTTGACAATGTACCTCAGTGTTCTCATCTGGAAAATAGGGGATTGAACAGAACTGCTGTGAAGATTCAATAACATTCCATATAAAGTGCTCAGCACATTGCCTGGGTGCAGGGTGTGTACCAATAAACATTACCTGCATCATTAACTGATGAGCGACTAAGCACAGGAAAGAAGGGGCTCCCTCTAGTGCAGATAGGAAGCGAAGGAAGTCTGGGTCCCTGTATCAGAGCAGGTACAGAGGCACCCTGGACCCCCTGTTCATCTCAGCTCTGCTCCTTCACTTTCTACGAGCCCGCACACCCTCCCCAAGACCCTGCAGAGCACAGACGCTCTGGGCATTTGGTCCTCTGCTGAACAGCCCCTGAAGGCCTCTTGGCTGCCCAGACCAGCACACTCTTCCATCTTCTGTGGTCCCTAAACCTGCTTTGGATTTTCTAACCGCTGGGGTTTGGGGCTGAGACATGCTAATCATACACTGAAAAATGACACCTCAAACTAGAAAGGCTGAAGGCCTGTAGCTGAGACTCCATGAAAAATGGGGCAGAAACCTAAGCTTCACCCCAGCTCTGCCAACAACTGACCATGAGAACTTAAACAAAGCTGCCCCTTCTTCAGGCCTCAGGCTCCTCATCTATGAATAGTGAGGGCAAGACCCAGTCATCTCCAAAGGAACTTCTAGCCTGGAGGTCCCTGAGAAACTCAAGACCCCAGGGCCCTTGTTTATCATCCTCCACCCCACCCCTACACTGTGCAGATTGAGAAGGGAGGCTCTCTGATCTCTCCGCTCCAGCCCCTTCTCCCCAGGCTCCAGGGGAAGGTGGAAAAACCAGCTCAGTGTCTAGCCAGGAAGTAGCCCCTGGCTGAGCACTGGCAGCCAGGCCCAGCGGAGCCCACAAGAGGATGCGAAGGGCTGGCTCCTGAGGGCTGCTCCCCACTTCCCCTGAGCAGCCAGGCTCAACTCCCCTGGAGGCAAATCCCTCCAAGGGGAGAGGGGCCTTGAAGAGCTGACAGCCAGCACTAATCACTGCAAATTAGCAGGGGAGCTGAGAGAAGGAGGGAGGAGAGTCCTGGCACATAAACCTGCCCCACCAGCATGACAGCCAGGACAGCCTCGCGACCCTTGGCGTCACAGCGCCTGAGAAGGAAGAGGGCATCTGGTGTCCCAGCACTGCTGTGCCTGGGACTACTTGTGGCACTCCAAGAAGAGCGCTGTGCTCACTGTGCTCAGGGCGGGGTGTGTGACACGCTGGAAAGGATATGGGGCTATGAGCCAGAAGGCCCGGGTACCGGCCAGGCTCTGCACGAACCAGCTGGGTAACCTTGACAGTCACTTTCCTCTGGTTTTATTTTCCTACACTGAAAAATGAAGGAGGTGGATGAGAAGATTTCAATGTTCCCATTCAGCTGTGACATTCTATAATTTTCCTAAATGGGAATGAGAATCAGATCTAATCAGCTAGAAAGAATTCAACCAATATTTTTAGGTATCTTTAACTTGCAAAAAAAAAAAAAAAGATTCTACATAATTTTTTTCTGAATGGTTGGGGATGCTACAGATAGAAGAAGAGCCTATTGCAATAGATAATGTCCCCCGCCCCTGCCATCGAAGCACAGAAGGCTTGCCTGAAGCCTGCCATTGGCATCCACTCCCTAGGGTCTCTCTGTCAGCAAGCCCACCCACCCCTCCGAGCTGGCTGACAGAGCTAGAGTGGGATTAACTTGTATCAATCTTCCCTCTTCCGACTGATGAGGCTCTGGGGATTCTGAGAGAGCATGGAGGTACTACTGCCTGAGTCATTAACATCTGTAACATAACAGAGAACTCTCCCCAGAACATCTCTGGAGGTAGAAGACAAGTGAGTCCCGAGGGTGGGAAGCCCTGTGCCTGAGGAAGCTCATCCACTGAATTATTAATGAAATGCTGAATACCACTCAAGTCTCCCATGACAGCTGGGTTTTGCGAGCTGATGGTTCTGAGGCCAATTAAGAAATGATTGTGGGTTCCAAGGCAGTGCTGCCAACAGCGAGTGTCTTAAAACGTCTCCAGAATCCACTGTAGGAGATTTGGTCAGCCGTCTCCTTGGACAAGGGCATGATAATGGTAGAGGAAGGGGTGCCACATGCTACAGGCTCTGGAACTGCTGCGCTACACCAAACTTCTGTCCTCTGACCCAGAGCATCACCAGAGCTCTGGTTACAGAGAACTGGAGCAACAGGGCCTCCCTGGATCTCTGGCCCAGCAGGCTCTGCCGAGCCTCAAAGCCTCAGCAAAGTAGGGGCCATGTGAAAAACAGGATATGATCTTAAAACTTTCAGAAAGTTACACTCAACAAAGCCAGGCCAGAACTCCTCAGAGCCTTTACTGTGCTCTGTGAATCAAGAAGAGGGGAATTTATATATATATATATACATACATAAAATGTTCAATTTCCCAAACTTATCTCCTCATGAAATCCTTTTCTCCAGAACATGTTCTAGGATTGGTTTTCTGTGGAGCTCAC
Source organism: Antilocapra americana (assembly GCA_007570785.1). Classification (NCBI taxonomy): domain Eukaryota; kingdom Metazoa; phylum Chordata; class Mammalia; order Artiodactyla; family Antilocapridae; genus Antilocapra; species Antilocapra americana. Next base: position 30,490,271 of record ML664161.1, read on the forward strand.
CCTGAGCAGTGTGGCCCCAGACCCCACACCCTCATTTTATAGATGGAAAGACTGAAGAACAGAGCGGGCACAGTGAGACAGAGCTTGAGAACAGTCCCTCGTGCTCTGTGGTAATGTTCCAGCTGCTTGGCAGCTGCTTTAGAGGACATGCCAAGGCTTTCTCCAGGAACTGACAAAGAGCCGGGGACTGAAACACTTCTGGGAAAATGATGGCTATGAATGCAAGCCCTAGGACGGATCTGATGGACACGGTTTACAGTACAGCATGGGAGAGCTCTGAGAACTTCTGGCTTGGCACAGAACACTTTTTTTTCCCTGTTAATAATTTGCCTAATGTTTCTATGACCTTGCTAGAATTCAAACTCTATGGGGTAGGGACCACATCTGTTTTGTTCATGAATGCAGCCCCAACTGGGCACAAGGCAAGCAGACAATATTCAGTAAATATTTGCTGACTGATGGACAAATGAGCACGTCTTACTATCTACTTCCAGGAATCCAAGACACTTTGACAATGAGTTCTCTTGCCTCCAGACAAAAAGCCCCATGGAGAAATGGATACAGACCTTTCCTCAGCTGCCCCCGCTGCTTGAGGACGTGGTCAGCCAGGCTCCCACTAGAGCTGACCAGAGCACGGGAAGGGCTTGGCTCCAGAAAGGCTGGAGTCAGAGCCAGCACTGAAACCATTTTTTCCAGGGATGCAAGATACATCTGCATTTCCTAAAAACGATGCAGGGTTAGCAAGGCAGCCATGAGTTATCTGAAGTATGTGGGAGAAAACAGATGAAGTAGGAATAAAAGGTATTCCTTGAAAGAATAAAAGGTATTCTTTCAAGCCAATTCAGGATCCATTCGCTTATTACATATTTACTGAGCAATTACTCACGAGGAAAAAGAAAAAAGTGAAAGACTTGGTCTCCATCCTCAAGAAGTTCATGGCCTAGAATGAGAGAAAAAATGCCTACAGAAGGAACCACAGAGCAAGGAAGGCAGTGTTACCAGAGATACACAGAGAAACTCCTGCCCAAGAACAAGACAAAGAGCCTGATTTTGACAGAAAGCTGCCATGACATTAAATCTGGGGCCTGAAAAAGGATGCCTATAGCTGCCACTCCTCCCCTTTGACTAAACAGTCCCCAGAATGTAAAGGATGAGGGAAAGGTGAGGAAAGCCCAGGCCTGGATTCCTTTCATTCCATCTTCTTCCTCTGGGGGGCTCAGCAGGTAGGACAAAGCCCAGGACAGCCTCCTTAGGAAGCTCCATGAAGCCTCCAGATACTAGCCAATATAAAGTGCCCTGACCAGCAGGGTGCTGGAGGGACCTTCAAGGAGGTGGGGGACAGCAGAGCCCGGGGCTAGCAGAGTGGGGCTGTGACCACCGTCCTCCAGGCTGGCCACCTGATTCAAACCTCCTGGGTGGGGAGTGAGCCCCAGTGGGAATCCAAGCTCAGTGGACCCCCCAGTAGTACTGGGTGACCCCCAGGCTTCCGAATACAAATTATCTCAACAAAGAAACCTCATTGCTTTTCAACCCTATCTGAAAGAAGCTGAAATGTCCACCGGCAGAGTCTGTGGCCAGGAGTGGGGTCCGACAGGCAAGGTCCTGATGGCGCCAGTCTGGAAGCAGGGGCCGAGTCCCATGTGAGGACAGCCCCAGGAGTCAGCGGCTTCATCCACACACATCCATCATGACAGTGGAGCTGGATGAGACAACAGTGCCCACTGACAGGGAGAGTGGGCAGAGGGCAGTTCTGGGCAAGACAGACAATGGAGAGCCCTGAGGATGAGTTCTGTCTGACCTGTCACAAAATGGTCTCTTGTGAAAAGTTACGGTGAAAACAGCAGAGAGGAGGTCTGGAGATGGAAATGGGAAGATGGGGGCTGCTGTTCCTTGAGGGCTTAATATAATCAATAGTTGGGCCCCCTGAGCTCAATTAAGGATGGCCTTTAATATGCCCATGCCCACTGAGCCCCCTGAAAGAGAGAGACCCAGAGGAACACAGTGTCTGCCCAGGAACCATGGTAGTGGGCCCTGAGAGGGGACAGGCAGACAAGGGACATCATGAAACCCACATAAGGGCACAGAATCTAGACTGCAGCTGGAGGCGCTGGTGCGGGGACTAGCCAGGGGCCTCCCAGAGCTGGTCTCCAGCCAGGCAGGAGGCTGGCGCCTTCACCCCAGGTTCCCATGCCCCAAAGATGCCTCTAGGTGAGTCTGAGCTCTCATGAGATGCTCACGACAACTGTAGCTGAAATCTGAGCTGGCAGAGGGCATCTGACTCCACAGGCGGCTGCTGCAAAACACATCACATAGTTCGCCAAATCTATTTTTTTTTTTCTTGCTCTCCAAGAAGCTAAGTGCTGACTGAATCCTCAATCAAAGCAATTAAATATCTTCTTGCTTTCTCTTCCTACATTAAAAAAAAAACAAAACTTTGCTCTATTTTAGCTTTACCAATATCTCTTTTATTAGATGCCACCTTAAACATCTTTGCAAGCAGATAGGGCCTGAGGTATACATAAATCAATAAAAATATGTGAATTAAATTTTTGATTCAAGCAACTTTTTGGCAAGCCCGTGACAACCCTTGAGATCACAGAGAAAGATAGCAGGGAGGACCATAAAACCACATCTCCGGATTACTGCTCTGCAGTCAGCAAATGAAAGCCGTCAAGGGTGACAAACGGCCACATCATCACACACCCACTCTGTAAGGTTCTTTTTAAATTTCTCTTCGTTGCAGAGAAGAGACACAAGACCTTCCTTGAGCAAGCTGATGCAGTTCTTCCTTTTCTTTTTTTAATGAGCTGCATTCCACTCCTAACTCATGGAGGTGGAAACCCACTCCCCCTGTCAGCCTAAGGCAGGGTAAGGCCCCACCCCCCGCCCCCTGCCAAAGGCCTCCAGACCTCATCTGAAGAAGCTGCATCACCACCATAGCAGTTGGGGTGCAGGGAGTAGGTATTTGTTTATCCACCCTCCTGGTGCTGGCCTGGCCCACAGGTGCAGAGACACCATCTGTAGTTGAGAACACATGGTCCAAAGGGCACTGACAGATCACATTCTCCGTGGTAAAGGAAAGTCAGGATAAGCCAGATGGGTCATTCTGCAGCTCCCTCATTCACCAAGAGACTGTCCTCACAGGTTCTATGTGCCCAGCACTGTGTCAAGTGCTAGAGACACAAAAGTGAGGAAGACACAAGTCCTGTTCTCTAGAAGGAGATCATGGATTTAGAGTAGACTTTCTAACTCTGACATGCTTCAGTTCCGTTCACTCTTGGCAAAGACCCCACAGAACAAGTGACTTCCAAGGAAGGAAGTTTGCAGGGACAGAATGTCCATTCTTGAGAAAGAAGTGAGAGAGAAAAACAGACAGCCCTGAAGGGTTCCTCCTCCTTCCCTCAATCTGATCCCACCCTCTCCTCCCTGGAGGAAACACAGTCAACAGCAAGGCCACATGTCTGTCAGGCGGGTGGACTGGGGGATGGTTCAGCCTCTCATAAGTCCTCGTTCTGCCATGTTCGCCTAGTGGAAAAATACTGGAAATCTGGTGGGAGGTAATTTGATTTTCTTGCCTGGTTGTGATGTAATTATGATGCTGTAAAGCACAAGGGCCAAGACACTCTCACTGGGAAACAGAAAGAGCCCTTTCATCTTCGTTGGTACCATTCTGCAAAGAGCGACCAACACCTGGTCCATTTTAGAGAATGTTCTCCTTGTGACTTTCAGGACTAGGCTAAGAAATGAAAGGAAGAGGGCCTGAGAGGTAAGGGTAGGAGAAACTTGAACCACCTGCGATGTGCATCACCTTCTGAAAGAGACCTTGGAAAAAGACTTCTCCAACACAGCTCCTGGTAAATCTAAATGTCAGAGATCAGTGCTTGAAAGGGAGGTCTTGGGAAGGCAGGGAGAGAAAAACTGAAATCTAAGCTTTTGGAAGTCTCTCAGACTGGACAGATGATCAGAAATGAATCTGAAATGTCTCTGAAATGATTACATAAACCATCAAAACAGATGATTATGCAAATGTATAATCTCTCATCACACAGAACAAAAGACTGTCAGATCTGGAAGGAATCAGTAAGTCCACCTTCTTAATGTACAGATCATCAGTGAACCCAGAATCCAGAGAAGTGCCTGGGTATGCTGGGAGCCCAGGGCCCACGGCAACCTGACCACGTGGTCAGGCTGCTGGCTGACTCAGGGATACATATGGTTCAAGTTTGCTTACATCAGCACCGTTAGCTCAGATCCAGTGCAGCCCCCAGGAAGCAAACAACCAACCAAAGCCTGCATGTCCCCTAGTGCCTCCCAGCTCACAAACACCCACCAGTATGTCCAAGCCAGAACTCTGAGTGTCACCCTTGCTCGCATGGTGCCCTCACCCTCCCACCCAATTCTCCCTCCCTAAATCTCACTCTCACCCCAGTCATCTGTGGTTTCACTCCTCTCCAATCTAATCTCCAGCATGCAGCCAACTTGATCTTCTGAAAATGAAAATGAAAGGAGGCCTCCCAATCCCCTCCAGGACAAAGAACAAAGACCTTAGCATGATTTCTAAGGTACTCCATGTCAGACTCTTACCCTCCGCACCTTGGCACCCCAGACTGAACTCTCATAGTTCCTTGAAGCCCCCTGGATACTGCCCATGCAGTTCCTTTTACCTGAGATGTCCTTTCTTGGCCAATCTCTACTTGTCTTCCAATAAGTCACCTTTTCCTAATGCCTTCCTGATTACCCCTGGTTGAGTTCAGCAGCCTCTCCACGTATTTGCAGAGCCCACCATTACAATACTAATCCATCAATTGCTTACGTGAATGTCTCCCCCATTGTACTACAAGCTCCTTGATGGGGAAAACTTTTATTTCTGTCTCTTCAGATCCTAAAACACTGTCACACGATAAATGTTTGCAGTGAAAGAATGAGTGACTGACTGAATGCCTGAATGAATGAATGCCTGAATGAATGAATGAGTGAAAGGAACCACCAGCACTAAGAGATTAGTTGAGTTGCGTTGCCCCAGCGGCCAACAAAGAAATCCAAATGTAAGCTGAGTCATTTTAATTCTCTTGGAAAGTAAAAGGGCAGCTCAATCATAAAAACGAAATAAAAATTTTCATCTTTAAAAAATGATGCCATACAGATTTGTCAGTTACTGTGAGGAAAGGTAGTGGGCTACAGGCAGTCAGGGAAAGCATTAAAAGATGTCTCCTTCCTTGAAAAATAGAGTGTAGAACATACATTGACATCTACATTTAAATTGTAGCAGTATATCTACTCCCAGCCTTATTTTTTCCACAACAGTTTTATCGACATATAATTCACATACTCTAGAATGCATCCATTTAAAGTACAAAATTCAGTGTTCCTTAGTATATTTACAGAGTTGTGCAGCTATTACCACAATCAATATTTGACCATTTTCCTCATCACCTCAAAGAGAAACCAGGACCCTTTAGCTATCATTCCCACAAACCTCCCAAACCCAACCACCCCAGCCCTAAGCAATCACTTTGGCCTATTCTGGACACATCTTACAAATAGAAGAATATGTGCTCTTTTGTGACTGATTTCTTTCATTAAGCATAATGTTTTCATTTCATCCATGTTGTAGCATGTGTCAACACCTCATTCCTTTTTGTGGCCAAATAATATTCCCTAATACGGAGGTACTACATTTTATTTATACATCATTAGTTGACGGACATTGGGGTTGCTTCCACCTTGTGCCTCTCATGAACAATGCTGCTATGAGCTCTCATGGACAAGTTTTTGAGTGGACATATATTTTCAGTTTCTTGGGTACATATACAGGAGTAGAATGGCTGAGTTATATAGTAACTACATTTAAGTTTTTGAGGAACATCCAGGCTGTTTTCCAAAGTGATTGCACCATTTTATGTTCCCATCAGCAGTGTGTAAGGGTTCCAATTTCTCCACATCCTTGCCAACACTTGTCATTGCCTGCCTTTTTTATTAGAGCCATCTAGTAGGTGTGCAGTGGTATCTCAATGCGGTTCTGATTTCCATTTCCCTGATGACTACTGATGTCGAGCATCTTCTCTTGTGCTTTTGACCACATGTATAGCTCTCCTGCCTTTTTGCCAGGCTCAGCAAATACTCAGTGTAACACACTTTTCCCAGGACCTCCAGCTAGATCTCCGGGTCCCTCTCTGAGGAACACTGGGTACAACTCCAGCAGCCCCTCAATGGGAAGCACTCACTCAGCAGCACCTTTAGAGATGACTCTGGAGCTGACTTTGAAGTGACAAGGGCTCCACTCAATAGACGGGACGGTGCAGCCTTTTGTCTTCTAGAAACTGCCAGGAGGGGCTGGGTTAGGCATGAAAGTTATAGAGATGAATGAGGGTAGAACTTGCTTGCTTTCAAAAACCTTACAGTTGCACTGTGGTCGCATCAAAGCCATAAGCAAAGAGCTTCGGGAGCAAAGGGAAAGGAAGACCCCAACTCAGGGATAATGCAGCGATCAGGGCAGGCTTCATGCAAGTAGCTATGCTTGAGCTCAGCTTACAAAACAAGTAGTATTTCAACAGCTGGAGCCAGGGAGGGGCATGCCACACCGAGGACAGGCATGTGCAAAGCCTTGGAGGAGAAGGAGAACAGACACAACAGGCAATCTGGAGGGGCTGGACTCAGGCCAGCACCTTTGAAACTCTAAACAGCTACACCCAGACCCACACACAGCTCCCTGTGCATGCAGCTTCAGGGTAGGGCACAGGGAGAGGAGGGAAACGGTTCTAAAAGAGCAGTCGGAGCGAGATCAAAAGGGGCCTTCACACCATACTATATGTGGCTTTGTCCTGCAAGTCACAAAGAAGGAAGGCGGACAGGGCCCATGGGGGCAGGATCCCCAGGGGTCTGTGCAGCTCGGGACCTGCACTGCAATGCCAGTCATGGTCTGTGGGCAGGAACACTCAGGCGCCTCCTTCCAAGATGCCATCCGGCCCCCTCCCCTGCAGCCTGCGCTCAGAAATAAGTCACAGAAATGTCCTCCCTCATGTTGACCCATTCCCTTCCACTGCTGGGAGCAGCAGCCTCTCTCCTGGCACAAACATCCTACCTGCTAAAGCTCTGACCCCCATGTGGCTCAATCACCCCAGAATCAGAGGCCAAACCAGCTGGGGAAGGTCTCTCCCACCCCCTTCCCCATTCCCACTCCTTTCTAAACACACATGGTCATGGCCTATGAAAGGGCCATGCAGGCCACGAGCTCTGACAAGATCTCCCACTACGCAGGTGGGTTTTTCAGTCCTAGGTCCACATTCCCACTAGCACCTTGCAAGCAAGGGCAGGCTCTGGCTTTGCAGCTAGCCATCCTGGAGCAAATTAGACACAGAACATTTGGCTTGCTCTCACATGGCTATTTCTGCCACTGCAGCAAAGTGCACTCATCAGCAATCATGAAGAATGGCTTGGAGTCTGCTGCAGCAGGAAAATGCGTCTCCCGAAAGCCCCACTCTACTCGTACGACACTCTCCGCACTCTCTTTCCTCCCCGTGGTTCTAAGTCAACGAGGTAGTGATGGTTCAAAGCGAGACGTGAGAACCTGCTTCTGAGAAGACTGTTCTCGGAGCCTGAGCTGGGCAGGGTTGGGCGGGCTGAGCAGCAGGTAGGTGACAAAATTCTACAGTAAGTGTTCTCAGGGGGGGCAGCATAGCAGGCTAATTTCATAGCACAGGATGCAATGCTACAATGTGGTAAAAAAAAAAAAAAAAAGGCCAGATTATGCTCAAAGCCAGGTGCTTCCATTTTCTAGCTTTGTGACCTCGTGTAGATTCTGTGAAATGGGGATACTGTCTCTCCTGGTCCTCCCTAAGGGGCTCGGTGAGTACATGTTGTGATAAAGTCCAGGCAAGTGAGCAGCACCTGGGAGGGCCAACAGGAAGATGGGGAAACCAGCCAGCCAGGGCCTCATTCCTAAAGAAGTAAGGACCCAACGGGGCTGAGGCAGCTGGAACTCAGACACGGGGCCCAAGGTGGAAGCCTGGCTTTTGAGCCAGAGGCTACAGGCCAAGGGCCCGCCTGGTGCAATTGTGGGGCCATGTCTGCACCCTGAGCCAGTAGGACCAGTGTCAGAGGGGTCAGGGATGTGCTGGGAGGGCTGTACACGCTCATCACATGGCCCCTGGGCCAGCCCACAGCAAGCAGGTGAGCCCAGATGCTAACACTAGAGGTTTTAAAAACTGGCTGCCTTCAACTTCCCTTCCCTCTTACACATCCCCTGAGCTCCAGCCCCTCTGCCTCAGCCCTAAACCCAGCCCTGCCCCTTCCCACCTCTCCCCTCACTCTGGCTGCTCCTGCTGCCAAAAATGGCCTTTCTACAGCCAGCCTCAGGACCTCTGCCTCACTTTCCAAGTCCTCAACCTCACCACCCCCAAGGGCAGCTGGCCTACATCTGACACCTTTCCCAGTGCTGCCTTGACAGAGCCCCACACACCAGTGATCCACTTCATTCTTCTTTCAACTTTAAGGAACAGGTATTAATCGAACAGGGCTTCCCAGGTGGCTCAGTGGTAAAGAATCCACCTGCCAATGCAAGAGACACGGGTTCAATGCTTGCAAGATCCCCTGGAGTAGGGAACGGCAACCCACTCCAGCATTCTTGCCTGGACAATCCCATGGACATAAGAGCCTGGTGGGCTACATCCAGCGGGATCACAAAGAGTCGGACACAAACTGAACGACTGAACAACAACAGCAGTTCATCGAACCACAGCGAAAAGGTGACCACACACTCTAGGGTCAGAGTGTCAGACCAAGCCCAGGGCTCAACCCTGGGGTCCCAGGGAAGGGGGCGACTTCCCCCATAGTTCAGCAAGTGGCAGCTGTAAAACCTGGGTGCTGGGCAGCTAATTCTTGGGGGCACATAGCCAGTGCCTGTCTCAACTCCTATCTAATGGACCCAACAGCACCAGATACGACGCTTCCTTGTCATCCTCTCAGAAACACTGATCCCCTTGCAGGTGGCTGACATAATGAGTCATTCTCAGGAGAGCGTTCCTTCTATACAGGATGGACAGTCAAAAGGCCACCACCCCCTGCCCCAGGGGCCCATCAGTGCCAGCCCACAAATGCAGGGAACAAGGGCAGTGATTAGGGCAGTGCCAACCCCACTTACAGGCTGTAACACCCTGGGCATGACCTTTGCCTTTCCTGGCCTCTATTCTCTCAGCTGTAAAATAGAGACATAAACAGTACTGACCTCAGGGAGCTGGGAAAATTAAACACCTAAGCGTTTTGCACGGTGCCTGGCACATGACACACATTCATTAAGTATGAATTATTGCTATTTCACAGTATGTTTCTGTTCACCATTATTTTCTTAATATTTATTTATTTATTTTTCTTTATATTATTGTGTTGGTTTTGCCATACATTGACATGAATCCACCATGGGTATACATGTGTTCCCCTTCCAGAACCCCCCTCCCACCTCCCTTCACCATTAATTTAAACTGCAACAGAGGAAAGTGAAATTTTGGAGGTATGAATGACACTGGTGTTCACTGGAGAGATGATGCATCACCTTCCTGATGTACCAAAACAGTGCTGAAGAGCCAGAAAGGGACGCCACACTTCCATCCTTCCCTGACTTGGAGGTTTGCAGCTGACACCACCACTCAGCAGAGCCCAGTGAAGCTGGAGGCTTCAAGTCTAACAATAAACTAATCTTCCAGAGATACAGCACTTTAAAGTTTCTGCAGATTTTCTAAAATTCTGTGAGACACACAACATGACTCTCATTTTACCACTGAAGAAAGTGAAGGAAGACAATTCAGTATGCTTAATTCCACACACAATCCTCTATCAACACTGTATATTCTGACAAACTGGATTTTCTCATTTAACAAAAGCAGAAGTAGCAACCAAATCTTCCAGTTAACTGAGTTCTGGAAAACTAGAATCATATAGCATCTTTCCAGAAAGCCCTTTTTGGGGTGGAAGTGATGGACAGGTGTTCACACCAGCATGCTCTCTGGAGCCTGATGGAACAAGGGCAATGCAGACAAGGAATAAGGCAGATTAAGGAGCCTGAAATGGGGAGAGAGAGGCAGCTGAAGCTTGAAATGTATCTCCTGCCAAATGCAAAGGTGGCTGCCAGGCAGTGATGAGGAGCGGAACACGCACGTTTCCTGAATGACCCGGAGTCACAGCAGCTACGTCTGCAGGTGCACAGAGTTGCCAGCTCTGTGGAGGGAGAGGAAGGATGGGACTTTTCTCCCAAAATAGGAAGAAGAAACGTTGGTGCGTCCAATAGGCACCCGGCAGTTCCATAAGGACTGCAGGCGAACACGTGACCAGAGACCATCTGGAGAAATGGTCCCATAAGAGACAGCATCCACCCGGCTCTCAAAGAATGTGTTGGTCTGGAGAAAACGATTTTCAGCCTCTCAAATGATAACGATACATATTTTAATCGCCTCTGCTGGAAGAACCACCACAAGGAGATGATCTGGTGTTTAAAGCCTCTTGGGTGCATTTTCCTGGTGAGCAATCACCACATGTTACACTGCATACTTGACATGACTGCTTTACTTATTTACAAATACTCACACAGCACTTATACCAGGCATTGTACTAGGCACTGGGCAAATATGAACTTGTTCAGTGCTCACAGCCCAGCCCCTACCCACGAGGAAGGCACTGTTTTGCTGATGATGCTCCCAGGCACAGTGAGGTCAAGTGGCCAGTTCAAGGTCACAGAGACAGGAAGTGGCAGAGCTGGGATTCAAACCCAGTCCAGCCTGTGCCCTTAACCTCTCCACTTTGCTGCCTTGTTAGCACCCCCTCAGGCCTGTTTTGAGAGGAAGGAAGTAACCCGGCTTCCCCAACCCGAGAGGCTGGGCCCTTCCGCTCTGCAAATGTTGGGCTCCCCTGCTCCCAGGACCTCCTAGAAGGCCAGACACCCGGCCCTGAGTGTCAGGACAACAGCTCCGCTCCAGAACCCGGTGTGTGTGTGAAGCTTAAGCTTTTCAAAACCTCTAGAGACCAGATGTATACCAGAGACGTCTAGGGGAGTAGTTTATTTTTATCCCAGTATAAAATTTAAGCTAATGTTTAGGTGATGACAGAGGCAGTATGGTCTCAAAGCTGCTCAAGAGAAATCCCCCACAGCTGTGACTAATACCCCATGGCCATGGGGTCCAGCTGTCAGGAAGCTCCAGGGAGCAGAGGCCCTAGAGTAGCATTTGCATGTAACCGACACACATCCTCCCTTATACTTTAAATCATCTCTAGATTACTTACAATACCAAACACAATGTAAATACTATGTAAATAGCTGTCAAGTTCCAAATCGCAAACCTTGAACTTGCTGCATACAGGCAACACAAAAGATAATTCAGAGGAAATGAGAGCTTCTCGGAATATCTGAAGGACTGCTGTGGGGACAAATATATACATACACACACACACAGATACACACACCCCACATATACAAACACATATTCATGTGGCCCCAGAGTTGAGAAGTGAGGACAAGAGATGGAAACTACAGAGAAGCAGATTTTTTAAAACATAATATACAGCAAAATATTCCTACGAATTTAGCCAACAATAAAATAATGGGCTGCTTTGGAAGTGGCAAGTTCCCCATCGTGGGAGGTGATCAAGCTGAGGCCTAATAAGTCAGGCATGCTCCACAGGGAATTTAAAAGATGCCCCCAAATGTTTCTTCTATGCCTGAGATTTCCTGATTATTTTAACAGAGTCCATAATTGTCTGTTCGAATCAGGAAAGTCACTTCAATTCATCCTTCTCAGTTTATAAACGAAGAACCCAGGATAAACAGAGAGGAAGTGACTTGACTCAAGCCACCCAAGGCTTTCTCCATCCCTTCATCCAATAATCACTCAGTGGGATGAGGCAGGAGTGTTAAGCATGATAGAGAGTGTAAGAGCAGGAAGAAGATAGGAGGGAAGGAGGGAAAGCACAGGTGGTTTCAATTTCCAAGAACCGATGACCTGCTGAGCACCTCCACACCTAGGCTGTCTCAGCACACAGACCCCAGGGCTCAGGGCTCATGGGGAAGGCACTATAGCAGAAACAAGCTGCTCTTGCAGTGAAGAGCGGGATGGGGTTTCTATAAGTTAATGCATGGGTGAACTTCCAGGTGTTCAAGGTGGTTTTAGAAAAGGCAGAGGAACCAGAGATCAAATTGCCAACATCCGCTGGATCATGGAAAAAGCAAGAGAGTTCCAGAAAAACATCTATTTCTGCTTTATTGACTATGACAAAGCCTTTGACTGTGTGGATCACAATACACTGTGGAAAATTCTGAAAGAGATGGGAATACCAGACCACAGGACCTACCTCTTGAGAAACCTGTATGCAGGTGAGGAAGCAACAGTTAGAACTGGACATGGAACAACAGACTGGTTCCAAATAGGAAAAGGAGTACGTCAAGGCTGTATATTGTCACCCTGCTTATTTAACTTATATGCATAGTACATCATGAGAAACCCTGGGCTGGAGGAAGCACAAGCTGGAATCAAGATTGCTGGAAGAAATATCAATAACCTCAGATATGCAGATGACACCACCCTTATGGCAGAAAGTGAAGAGGAACTAAACAGCCTCTTGATGAAAGTGAAAGAGGAGAGTGCAAAAGTTGGCTTCAAACTCAACATTCAGAAAACTAAGATCATGGCATCCAGTCCCATCACTTCATGGCAAATAGATGGGGAAACAGTGGAAACAGTGGCTGACTTTATTTTGGGGGGCTCCAAAACCAATGCAGATGGTGATTGCAGCCATGAAATTAAAAAACGCTTACTCCTTGGAAGGAAAGTTACGACCAACCTAGATAGCATATTAAAAAGCAGAGACATTACTTTGCCAACAAAGGTCCATCTAGTGAAGGTTATGGTTTTTCCAGTAGTCAGGTATGGATGTGAGAGTTGGACTATAAAGAAAGCTGAGCACCAAAGAATTGATGGTTTTGAACTGTGGTGTTGGAGAAGACTCTTGAGAGTCCCTTGGACTGCAAGGAGATCCAACCAGTCCATCCTGAAGGAGATCAGTCCTGGGTGTTCATTGGAAGAACTGATGTTGAAGCTGAAACTCCAATACTTTGACCACCTCATGCGAAAAATTGACTCTTTGGAAAAGACCCTGATGCTGGGAAGGGTTGGGGGCAGGAGGAGAAGGGGAAGACAGACGATGAGATGGCTGGATGACATCACCGACTCAATGGACATGAGTCTGGGTAAACTCCAGGAGTTGGTGATGGACAGGGAGGCCTGGCATGCTGGGATTCATGGGGTCACAAAGAGTTGGACACGACTCAGCACCTGAACTGACCTGAACTGAATGGATAGATACTGAAACTCATCAAAGACACCCAAAGGTAGTATTTCCTATCATTTTAGATGGGTCATGGATAAGGAATGGATGGAAGGGGTCAGGGGAGGAAAGAAAGAAGAAAGGAAAATGCTCTAAAGCTTCCCAAAGAGTAAGAGAAATTTAATCCAAATCAAGCTGCAGATTATCGTGAAAATGAAGCCCATGCCTTCTAGTAATTAAAAACACTCCCTCTCTGGTATAAACGTTATGAGTGGCCTGACTGTACACAATTCACACTAAAACAGACACCGCTGAGATTCCCCCAAAATGAAAAATCCCAAGAAACAGACTGAGAACAGCCATCCACAAGACTCTATAATTACACACTCATCACAGCACCCATCACCAGGGATCTCACTGTGCTGGGAGGAAAAGTGATAAAACAATTTTTGCTGGAGGGATCCGTACAGGTCGGAGCAGAAATCCAGGCTTTGCCAGATATAACTGTGGATAGAGGTGGGAGGGGAGTTTGCACAGGGTTCAAACACTAAGGAACTCTAAAATGCTCTAATGGAAAGACAGTGATTGTCTTTAACATGCAAGTCAGCACAGTCTTTCCTGGGTATCTGTGAGGAGTTGGTGCCAGGACCCCCTAGAAATCCCAAAATCTGTGGATGCTCAAGTTCTTCATAGAAACTGAAGAAGTATTTACATATAACCGACATACATCCTCCCATATTCTTTAAATCATCTCTAGATTACTAACAACACCAAAAACGATGTAAATACTATGTAAATAGTTGTAAATACAATGCAAATAGTTGCCAGTATGTGGTAAATTCAAGTTTTGCTTTTGGGAACTTTCTGGAATTTGGGGGGTTTTTTTTTGGATCTGTGTTTGGTTCAATCGTAGTTGTGGAACCTGGGGCTACATGTAGTTGGAGGGACAGGGCAATTGTATATGCTGTCAATCCCAAAACGGCTGGAGGTGCTGGGCATGAGGCTGCAAAACTTCTCCGGATCCTTTGTCTCGCAATTCAGGAAGCAGAGGGCAAGAGCCAAGAACCATCAACCTGGACCTCAAGCACAGAGCAGAGGAACACACGTTCTACTCCTGACCAAGTGACTCAGTGACCCTAGGCAAATCAGTATGTGTTAGTCCCTCAATCATGTCCAACTCTTTGCAACCCCCTGGACTGTAGCCTGCCAGATTCCTGTCTATGGGATCTTCCCAGCAAGAATACTGGAGTGGGTTGTCATTCCCTTCTTCAGGGGATCTTCCCAACCCAAGGATGGAACCCTGGTCTCCCACACTGCAGGCAGATTTCTTTACATAGTCCATCCCCAAATCAGTCTCTTTGCAAAACTGGCATAAACTATCTGCCTTCCTGCTTTGCTGAATTAGTATAAGGAGCAGATACGAAGCCAATCTGGAAACAGCTAAACCTGCTCAAGACTAGGACTGCAGTGCCGTTCCAACCACCTTGGCAGGTGCCAAGAAGCTGCTGCAGGAAGCTCACAGCACAACCTGAGTTGCTGCTAAGGTGATGGCCCATTTGTCTAATGGCTGAGATGAGAAAGGACCAAACAGAGACCCAAGGCAGTGAAGAGCTTATTCTCTGCCTCTGGAACAAAAGTGGTGTGAGATGGTCAGACCATCACCAGAGTCTGGATGTAGGAGACAGGTTCTCGAACTGAGACATGACTCCAGGGAACAAGTATGTAGAAGGAGGTGGAGAGACTTCAACTTGGTCAAGTCCCATAAGCTCATAACCAGCTTCATGTTTATGCCAGACCACAGTGTGCCCACCAACCACAAAGACCATGCTTGCATCAGCCATCTTGCCTCCTTTAGGGGCACCAGAGTCAACTGGCATGCAGGGATAAATACACAACGAGGATAAGCCTGAAATGCTTTAATATGGTACCTCACATTGTATGCTGTGTTCTATTTTCAGTCTGAAATTTTCAAAACACGTATGGCTACTCACAGTCAGCTCTAACCTGGCCAGTTTCTGCCCCTTTGCCATTGGGCTTTCCATACTGGTCTTCTGGCCAATGGACAAGAAAAGTAAAGTCATGTGTTTCCATTCTAGCCAAGGGCATGGAACTGGCCTGGAACCTCAAAGGCTGTGAAGAGAAAAGGGCCAGCAGCAGCTTCGCGTCAGGCAGGAGGCAGTCTCTTCCTGCACAGCCTGCTGTTCTTCCAAGCCCAGACAAAGTCCTTCTGGCTTCAAAAGGCGGCCCCACCTCCCACCCTCAGCAGCCCCTCTGAGTTCTGGGGACATTGCTGACTACTGACTAGCACCAAAGAGAGGTGTGGATTGTGTAGGGTGGGGGTGGGGCAAGAGGGGAAAGCAAGTCGTTCACGGAGTGCCTCTGCACCTAGAGTCGTGTGACGTGCATACGACATCACTTCATTCTAAACTGTTCACTGAGCTCCCACACACTAGGCCAGGGATGCTTGTATCTGCATTGTCACAGGTGAATCTCATAGTTCAAATATGCCACGGTGCTGGGAGCAGAAATCACTTTACAAGGAATAATTTGGGCATGTCCCCATTTCACAGATGAGCAAACGGAGGCCTTAAAAGGTTTTAATATATTCTGCAAAGTTATATAAATAGTGAGTGGTTGACCCAGCAATCTACCCAGCTCTGTCTAACTTTGAGGTCGGATAATTTCTCAACATTCTAATCTATGTTCACAAGGCATCGAGAGCATGTATATTTCCAGAAAATCAAGTGATTTGGTCTTATCCCTAAGGCTAAAGTTCAGTTCCCTTGACTTCCTTTTGAGCCTTCACGCCATTATTTGAAAATAATAACTACGTCTTAAAATTCCAGGTTGTTCTCAGAGAACCAGAGCTGGATAATGGCTCGAGGCCTGGTTTCAGTTCAAGGCTTCCCAACTGTACTTGTGAGACTGGGAGAGAGGATGGTAATGTTTTTGTTAATGTTTTATCAGCCAAGTGCCCTGTCCTCCGAGTTCACAGCCTTGTCGGGGGACACACACACAGGAAGCATCTGGCCGCCGAGTTATGAGCTGTTGCTCATAACTCAGGGCAACTAGTGCTGAGGAGTGGGGGTTACAGCTGGGAGCAAGGAGGCCCTCGGGGGCTCTCTGGAAATGGGGGCCTCAAAGGATAAGCAGGGCAAACAGAAGAGAAGGATGGAGGGAGAGTAGGCTAGGCTGAGGGAACAGCATCCCCAAAGGTCCCACATGAGGTGAGCACCTGTCTGGGAGACAATGGGGGGTCAGGGTTCCTGTGCAAAAGGTATAGGAACAGGTAGAGGTGGGAGGGAGAAGGGAAGGGGCAGACCGAGAAGGGCCCCGGGTGGCCGGCTAAGGAGTTTGGACTTTAGAATTAGCACAGCACCTAGCATACAGTAGGAGCTCAAGAGAGTTTGTGGGAGTGGAAGTCATCGGTTACTTGGTGACCGCGGAGGACAGGGATGGGATAGGCTGTCAGTGAGCCAAAAGACTGTGTCCAGGGTGAAATGAAACTGAAAGTCAGGTGGGCAGTCTGGCTAAGGCAGAAAGTGGTGTGAAGTGAGGCAGAGGGGACCAGGGCCTTCAGAGCAGCAGGAAGGAAGCAAGGTCTGGCGGAACCTCTGAGTTATGAGAACGTGACCACAGAACATTTTTCAGGGTGCTCAGCCCCTCAGAGGCGGTGGGGGCCAGCCATCCAGACTGTACTCTCCTGAGGGTGGGCCTGTGGCTCGCCCACTGAGCCTGGAGTGGGGCAGGCCCTCAACCGATACCTGTGGAATCCTTCAGAGCTAAATTGTTATCACCAGGTTAGCGTGGATAAGTCAGATATCCTGGGATGAGAGCACAAGAGCCACCTCCCAAAATGCACCAAGACCAAAATGCCCAGTTTGTTTTAATTGCCTAAGGTCTTCATTCTGCGCAACTCCAGGGCCAGGCCTGTGAAATCCACAGAGTCTGAGCTTTCATCCATCCCCATCTCCCAGAGTTTGCCTTCACCTGCAGCCCAGGCTATTTCTCCCAGACCAGGACCCTCTCGGCTTCTGCTGATTCTGCTCTAGACAGAACACCAGCCCACCCAGGAGACAGAAGGTGGCATTTCCTGAGCCCTCCGCCCTCGTCTCAGGAGACAAGCCCCGTGACCCCCATCTTAAGGCCCTCTGAAGTGCACAGAAGCACAGGGGCAGCCTTTTCCAGTCACAGGCTGAAAGGGAGCAGCCCTGGTAAAATTCTGATGTGCAATGGGCATGTACTAAAAGCAGTTCTTGGGAATTTTCAAGACGAGCCAAAAATCAATGGTAAAAACAGAGCCACCTATACTTTTCAGAGGCAGTCACCTCACCTTCATATTTTTCTTTTCATTCCTTCCACATGGAATTATGGCAAATCCCAGTGGACAGAGGACCCTGGTGGGCTGCAATCCATGGGACTGCAAAGGTCAGATACGACTTAGCAACTAAACCACCACCATCACCACCACGTCCAGTGGTCAGTTTTCAAGTTAGTGACTACGTAGTTTGAGCCCACCCAACAGAGATGCTCAATCCCCCCATTCAGCGGAAAGCCAACCACAGCTCCCACACTGACAGAGCAAGCCAGGGGCAGCGGGGGCGGGGGGACAGGCCTGGTTAAGATGCATTCAGAGGGAAGAGCTAGTTTCACTCTGCACCTTGGAAGTCCAGTCAAAAGCCAAATTCTGGACCCGAGAACTGCCCAACATCCCCTTCCTGGTTCTAACAGATGATGAGTCCAAGCTCAGCAGTATTTCTGATGCCGAATACCTCAGTCTCTCACAGCTTCCTTCCCCTGCCTCATCCCTGGCCTAGCCTTTGTCCCTCCATCCTTCCCTGCCCTGCTGCCTTGAGCTGAGGGTGATTACACACCCTTGGGTGGCCCAGGACAGGCCTGGTTCACCCTTGTGGTCCTGGCATGATTATTAACAGCATCCCCTCTTCGCTCTCTAAGTGTTCCAATTTAAACAATAATTTAATGGTAAAGTTAAATGGTCACCCCACCCACACTGCACTTCCTCCAGGACTATTTCTCACGATGTTTATCTTTAATTACAACAGGCGGCCAGATCTAGAAAGTGGAGACTAATCCAGGCTCCATCCAGCTTCCTCCCCTCGCTCCCCCATCTTGTTGTGGAAGAATTTATCTTAGCTAGCAAAGACACCAGCAGGCATTCTACAGACAACCACAAGATTGAGGTGTACCCAAGCTTGGCTCTAAGGTTTCTGTTAGTCAACTGAAAAAAGGAGAACATCTAAATAGCTGTACAGAAGGGGAAACCAATCTATTATCCAGGAAAAATAGGACTATTTGACTTCAGATAGGCCATCAGGGAGGTCACTCTGCGTGTGTTGACAGCATCCCAACATCCTCACTCCTATGCCTGTGCACACAGCAAGGCCTGGGACTGGGGTGTCCATGGGCCAGCACCTCCCTGGCTTGTTCATGAGGCAGCATTGAACAGGCAGGATGGTGGATGGAAGCAGTGAACGTACAGCTGCCACATGACTCCATGCCTTTCCCCCTTCCCTCTTACCTTGGGTTTCTCTCCTCCTTTCCTCCCCATCTAGACCTTTAATTTCTTAAAAGCACCTTCAGACACTGAGAGGAGTTCAAACATTTTTCTCATACACATTAAATTTGTTGCCCACTCTGATAAATGGAAGTCTTGGAATCTTTATTTTCTTCCCAAATTACATTTCTGGACAAGAATTATACTTGGCCGTAGCATTTTATGATTACGTAAGTGTGAGGTTAGTTAGAAAATCATTTGATGGAATTTTGAATTACCAACAAAAATCCACTATTTCAAGTAAAGACAGAAAACATTTGAGAAAAATTCTGAGCACCCAAAAACTGTCTGCATCCAAGGATCAGCCAATAACCAAAACCTTGGGAAGGTCCAGGCTGACTAAAAGGAGCATTCGGTCAGTTTTTTGCCTCAATGAACTTTCAGACCCAAAGTCTCAAACTGGCAGTTCTTGAGCTGAATCTGGTGTACCATTTGAAGTTTTTTGTCTAGCAGACTTAATTACCACTATTTTAAAATCAGGAACTCTTATATTAACAACACAGATTTATGGCTTTTCTTGGGGAAAAAAATTCAAACACCTGGCAACACGGCTCATATTCATGCAAAGTAAACAAGATCATCAAAAACACCAGTTAAGAACCAGGGCGTATATGGATGTTCAATCAACTGTTCTCCATCCTTTTGTGCCACAATCCATTTTTAAACCTTCAAAAGCTTGTATTACTTCCTAGAGGCATTTACCTGAAATTACACTGCTACAGGCTAGATTCTGAGTTCCTGAATCACAAATGATTCTTGTGCCTGTTACAAGATGTTACATTAACCAGATGATCCTCTTTGCTTTTGAGAGCCTAACCAGACATTCTCTCATTTTAAAATAAAAACCACTCAGTATCTGATCCCAAACGTGACATGGCACGTGGACCAGAGACGGGCTCCTCTGCTCTGTCCATGCAGGTGGCTGCTGGGCACCTATACCCGCGGCTGATCCAGGTATTCCATTTACCCACATCTCTCTCCCAGGTTGTAGCTGCCTGTTTCAGTCTCCTCTGCACCAACAAGGCCTCAAAGGTTCTCTATACTCCTTTTATACAAAATATATTGCTCGATCATCTCTATCAGGAGTCCCCAACCTCTGGGATCTAATGCCTGATGAGCTGAGGTGGGGCTGATGTATAATAATAGAAGTAAAGTGTACAACAAATGTAATGCATTTGCATCATCCCAAACTACCTCCTCCACCCCCAGTCTGTGGGAAAATTGTCTTCCACAAACTAGTCCCTCGTGCCAAAAAGGTTGGGGACTACTGATCTGTACGATGCCTTTAACCTCTGAAAGTAGCTGAGAGGATGTGAGGTGTGAGTAGAGAGAAGGCCTGAAGGACCAAGATCACACCATGCTCTTCTCAAACTCTGCTGACACCTGGGCAGGAAGAAAGAGGTGGAAGAAATGCAGATGCTTCTCCTCTGCTCCAGCTCCGGTCATTCCTTCTAAAAATATATGATTCCCCTTTACACTTTTATCATGCTTAGACATGATCTTCCAGGTTGAGAGCTGAATACCAATGAATGATAATCACATTATTAGGAACATGAAAATCTCATTCACTGCTGAGCCAAGTTAGAGCACTAGAATTATATTCCTTTCTTTACAGTTCCAAGTTCATGATTCTTGGATCCAATGAGATAAGACGGTCCTAGCAGTTAGGGAAAGGGTTTCCCTTGCTTATACTCTGTGCAGACCCTGGGCTTCATTTATTAAGGGAGGCAGTGTTTCCTTACAGGGCCAAGGGGGATAAAGGGGAACCAGAGAAGCAGCCTAATGGACTGGCACTCACTCCACGCTGTTTGATAATAATGAAGTCCCACAAGCAGCTCCCTGACCTCACATTTCTGAAGCCCATCTGGACAGCAAGCCTCATAAAGAGTGCTCGCTATAGAGGCATGGACAGGTAGATTATTACATGGGAAGCAATTCTGGTTCCTTGCATCTCCTTTTACAAACAATGATAGAAAAATCTTGAAGACAGGAATGCTGGGGATGCCTAGGTCCCTGGATCAAAGTGCTCCTATGGGCAGCTCCTGGATGTGGGGGTCAATTCTGCCACCTCCAAACCAAAGATCATAGAAATGCTCTATGATTAACAGTTAATGGCCCGTAGTCACCCAATGCAAGAGTAGGAGCTAAGGGGTTCATTCTAAACTCTGGTCCAGGTGAAATGCCTGATATTTCTGCAGTATCAATTCTGTAGTCAACCTCAAGGCAGAGGACCTCAGGGCTGACTATCCATTTCAATCACCTGCAGAAGTGCAGTCATGTGGCTGAAATGTGTGCCCAAGGTGCCCGTGGAGCCAGACTGAAATTCCCCTCACGTGGAGCCAGTCACGCCTAACTCAGCCCTTTTCACACACTGTTTGTCACAGAAAGTCCCTCTTGTACATGTGTCACCATGATTCAGCTACGCTATTTTGCCTTTTTCCCCCAGGAAGATGCTTACAGATAAGTCTTTTTTTGCTGCCTAGATTACAAAAGAGGATCTCTCAAAAAGATGTTTATCTGGCAAAAGAAACAAGGAGTAATGCAAAGAAGGACAGTCCTCCCAGCCTGTCATCCTTTGCTGGGCTTCTGCCAGGCAGGGCCCCCCGGAGGAGCCATCCAGGGTGGTGGTCCCGCCAGTGAGGCTGCCAGCTTCTGGAGCACAGGGTCGAGTTTCTCTCTCCTGCTCAGCCTGGCCGGGGAGTTTTCTATTGTGAACAGGGCCAGGTCCATCTAAGCATGCTTCCTGGAGGCTATACCCACACAGCAAACCCCAGTGCCCTCCCAAGAGACCTTTCAGAAGACAGAAACATCACACACACACACACACACACACACACACACACACACGCCTTAGAATCCTGACAGCAGACTACTAAATTGAGGACAACATGGGCACATAGTAAAGTTCCCAGTCACTACAATAAAGCTTCTCTGTGGCTTATTCAAGGGAAACCTCTAATCAGCAGCACCAACTTGGGGTTTGCATTTTGGAGGCTTTACTGAGTTCCAACCGCCCATCTCCCTCACATTATAATCTCCTTGAAGGCAGGAACCATGTGATCTACCTCATAATTCCTTAAAGCTCCTAATTTTGTGGTTCACACAGAATGAACCCAATAAAAACTGAGAATAACAATGCCATGGATTGTCTCTAAAAGGAAAATAGAAGCGATTTCTATAAAAACACCAGTGGTGGGCCTATGGACTCTTACTTAAGAGCTGGTTAACACACTGTTGGGAAGTCTCCTCTTATTAAACAATGGTCCCTTCATGTATTCAGTCAAAATCTACTGTGTGCCTGGTACCTGGACTGCACACCCCAAAGCGAGCATGCCACCTGGCCCCACCCATCTGCCCATTCATTCCTCATTCATTCTTCCCAAGACACGTGTGTCGGGTACCATGCCATGGATCTTACTGACTCAGTAGTGCCAGAGGACTCAAACTGCACAGGGTGACACAACAGCTGACAGGAGCTGTGTTTTCAGAGAAGGGAAGTCCCTCACAGGGTCCCCTCCAGGACCTCATCTCAGCCTGGGTGCTCAGCCTTAGGGAGCCTCCCTGACTCCATGATCTTCAGAGGACATTGGATATTCACAATTTCCCGGGGGTGGGGGTGGGGGGCGCAGCCATCAGAAAAGAAATAATTACATTAACAGTAATATAGTTCCACTCAGGTTTTCTGTATGCAGATTTTTCCTTTAAAAATATATGTGCCCAGTGTTGCCAT
The DNA here is from genome assembly GCA_007570785.1 of Antilocapra americana. Classification (NCBI taxonomy): domain Eukaryota; kingdom Metazoa; phylum Chordata; class Mammalia; order Artiodactyla; family Antilocapridae; genus Antilocapra; species Antilocapra americana. The sequence continues at coordinate 30,512,881 of ML664161.1, forward strand.
AAAAAATAATAATCTTATAATATTTTTATCTCTACCACAGAGCAGGTTATTTTTCTCTCCTTTTATTCGTGACTCCTGCAGGGGCTACATCACTGCCCCTGGGTTACACGGGCTCCGCAAAAGCAGTCAGCCTTATCTTCTAACTCCCAGGGATGAAGGAATACAGGGCTTCTTCATCAGCCACTATTTTAAAAGCTGGCAGGTTTTTCTCTCTTTACTCAGATTTAACTCTAATAGAAACTGACAGGTTCAATCTTGGTTAATTTTTTAAAAAAACACAAGAACAAGAGCCAAGAAATTCATCCTCAGGTGTCAGCAGAAAGATAAAAATCTACTCTCTTTCATCTGCAAGTCCTAGCTTACTCATCATGAAATGATGGTGGTGGCTGAGTTACCTCATAATGCAGCGCTTCATGCCTGGTGAACAATGGACCTGAATTTATATGGGCTGTAAAATCTCCCAGACAAGACTGCCACATTAACATCCTGACATAAGACAATCTGGAGAGGGATGGAAAATGTCACTTGGCTAGAAGTTAGAGCTGTGTCTGTCTATTTGCCTCCCTCATATAAACTGATTTCAGGATGAGGAACTTGAAGATAAAATGACACCATGAGTTCACACAACCTCTCAGCTCCAAATCCAGAAACAAGCGCATGAAACTGTTGCTTTTTTTAATGATAAATTTAAAATGATATTTACTAATGAAACGGTTTGCTGACTATAGGTTTGCTTGTAAATTATGGGGGCGGTGCTGGGAAGGGTGGTAAGAGAAAATAGATAGGGATAAAGATGAAGCAAGGTTGGCTCAGGGTTGATAATTACTAAAACTCCATGAATATTGTAATACTAAAGCACCTAGAGTTCTACATGATTCTGTCTACCTTTGTCTAAGTTAGAAGCTTTCCAAGATAAAACATAAAAAAAAATACATATTGGGAGACTAGCAATGTTTAATACAGGAATACTGAGTCAGGGATACGGATGGCCAAGATGCACTGTCTAGTGAATAAAGAAAGATGCACAAGGGTCTATAAGGTATGAGTCCACTTACACACACACCATTGATAAATCTGCAGAAAATTTCTGGAAAAATAATCATCTTTGTATACTGCTTGAATTTTTAATGAAAATGTATTACTCTTATATTTTTTTTAAATTCAAGGAATGCAACAGAGGAAGGAAAATAGTAGGGGTGAAAAATGAGACAAACATCTCCATGGACAAGACACCACTGGAGCCAAGGGCTGGAGTCCAGAAGCAGGTTGTGGCCAGAAGCTCCCTCTCAGTGGGGCACTGAAATACCCGCCAGGCCCCCAGCAGGCTCCCCTGTGTGAAACAGGGGACGGGCGCCCGCCTCAGCAGTCTGTCCTGCTCACGTCCCCCGCCCTTCCTCCTCTGCTGTGATCTGCACACAAACCTTCTGCCTCTTTGAGCTCCTGGTTTCTGACAGAGGCATGTTAACATTTCACTCCATTACTGGAGACTCACTGTTTCCTCCTGGTAATGCTGTCAGTTTCTGCTTTGCAAATACCTTGTATTGCTTAGGGTATATAGCGAAAGTATAAAACCAGCCTGCATAGATTCCAAATTCCTGATGGTGCTTTTCTCAGGGGATGGAGAAGAACACAGCATCCTAGCTGCAAGGAGTCCAGGAAAGAAAGTCTCCAGCCTTTTTGTCTTCCATAAAGGAAGGCAGGCTTATATAGCAGGAAATTTCTCAAACATAGGAAGAGCGTACAGATGCGGGTTTTGTTGTTGTTTAGTTGCTAAGTCATGTCTGACTCTTTGCAATTCCGTGGACCATAGCCTGCCAGGCTCCTCTGTCCATGGGGTTTCCCAGCAAAAATAATGGAGTGGATTGCCATTTCCTTCTTCAGGGAATCTTCCCATCCCAGGGATTGAACCTGTGTCCCCTGCAATGGCAGGCAGATTCTTTACCACTGGGCTACCCAGGAAGCCATAACAGATACTGAGAAGCCAAAATACCAGCACTAATTATCCTAAATTATCAGTTGCTCCAGCTTTACATACCATGAGGGAGCTGAACCTCATAGGTTAAGTGACCTCCCTAAGGTCACAGAACTAAGTGCCTGAGTGGGATTGGATAAAGTTGCTATCACAAATAAGAAGTGCTAGTCTGTGCCAGATATATTGTCTAATTTACCCTTCAATCAACTTCACCATATATTGTATTATACAGTATTGCTATAATCTCCGGGTCTCAGCTAAAGAAACTAAAACTCAGAGAGGTCAGGAAACTTGCCCAAGGTCACACAGCCATGAGTGGCAGAGGTGATGTCAGTCCACATCCTCTCCTCCTACTTCTGTGTTAGTACTCACTTCCTTCCCAACATCCCTGACAGCCCTTCTCCAGGGCTAGGAATGGGATTAAGAGGCCTAAAAATAAGTTAGACATTTTTATTTCAAGTATCTGGAAAGAGGTTAGGCTGGCACAAATGCTATCAATAAAAACCACATGACCTAAAAATGTAGAAGATTGGGCATCATTAAAATATTAACCACAAAAGCAAATTTCTGCCTGGTGTCATTATCAGCAGTTGACAGGATTCTCCTGCTGCTTCCACCTCATGGTGGGTTTGGGCTCAAACCAGCATACAGCCAGCCTCTGGAGCCAAGAGAGAATGAACCAGAAGCCTGCGGACCCCGTTATTAAAGCTACCATTCGATAGCTCCTCGGGCGGCCAGACAGAGTGACCGTGCCCATTGGCTGCTACCCCAGCTCCTCAACACACACTCTCACTCACTCACTCCGGGCTCAGCAGGAGCCCTGTGGCCTGAAGCTAAGCTATTGCCGGAAGACTCCGAAGGCGGCCTCTCAACCTGCGGCCTCTCAACCTCCCGCCTTCCCACTGGTTTCCCTCACAAGCCCCGATTCTACACCCTCTGTTCCCATTCACTCAAGGATCTTATAGAAAAGCCAGATCACTTGCCATTGCTAAAAAGGGGGGTTTTAACACGTGAGTAGGGGTAGAACTGCCAAATGTAGAAAAAGAGAAGGGAAGGAAGGAAAGAAACCCAGCAGGATACCCAGTTACATTTCAATTTCATATATACAATACTTGTTTTGTGTAAGTACATCCCCTTACAATATTTGGGATATACTTACATAAAGCAGTTGTTTGTTGTTTATCTGAAATTTATTTAACTGGGCATCCTATATTTTAACTGGCAACCATATCTGGTTGTGGCTGGGGTAGAGTAGGAGGTATACAGAACAACAAATCAGCTGGAAAGGAAAACACAAATGGAGCTATGATGATTAAAGGTGGGAAGCAGGAAACATTCTTTACCCAGAGTCTTTTTTACACCAGAAACTTCCATGTGTTTTATTTCATTTGAGTGTTTCAGCAATTCTATGTATTAGACATATGTATCCCCACTTACAGATGGAAACACAGAAGTTTAGAGAATCAGTTGACTTGCATACTGTCACATGGGTAACTCATGAAAGGCAGGACTATAATCCATGGCTTCTAAGTATAATCTGAGCATTTCTTCTATGTATGGCTGTTCTGCCAGGTGAGAAACCCTCACAATTTTTATAGGTTATGCACAAAGCGTGTCTAACAGTTTTCTTTACTTTTCCAATACACTCATAAGAAAGAAAATGGCATCCTGGATTAACACATATCTGAAAAACAGCGGTTTATGACTAGAAAGCACTAGACCCTTCTCCACTCATTCTAACTAACCACACTGCCCAACTAACTAGAGTTTCCTAGCAAAGAAGAAGATTAAGAATCAAGAGAAGAAGGACAATGTTCTACCCAAGATGACCACTGCTCCCCAGTTTTCAGATGAGCAAAGTCATGGGACATTTGACTCAACAAAATCTTACAGGTGCCCAAGAGGAAAAGGCTCCTCAATCAGAATGCTACCATCCCATGAGACATCATTTTCCAGAAAACACAGCTGATGTGGTGCTATGTTGGGGGGGGGGGGGGGGGGAATCATTTTTTTAAAAAAGCTATTTGCCAAAAGTACAGTGGGAAATACTTTCTCTTCCAGCTCTTCAAGCTTCTAACATTCATGGCACACAATCAAAGGGAAACAGCCATAAAAGTGACTTAATATATGCCTTTTTTGAAGTATAGTAACTCTCGGACAAGTGACTATAAAAATAACACAGCTGAGAAGGTCTAGATTTATTTCTTCTTAGTGAATTTCCAGATCAGAATGCGCTCTCTTCATCAGCTAAGTTTGCTTTTGTGCAGTTTGGTTTCTAAATTTTCCTTTCTTTGCACAGATGCTAGCAGATTCTGTTTATGACAAAACCTTGCCCACCTCACAGTCCACATGCCAGTTCCTAGGGGAGGACCAGGTGCCTACAGAGGAAAGCAGACGGCCACGGGGATTCCCGACCAGCTACACCAGCCAAGTCTACAGAGATGGGACTGAAGCTGTTCTTGGGGGCCTGGCTCTGCCGGCTCTGGTTCAGGCCTTGTTTACTCCCTGCCTTCATTCTCCCTCCCTACAAACACTCACACCCAGGCAGACTCCAGAGTGGTAGACAACTAACACTGGGGATACTGGAGCCTCCAGTTTTCTTACAGAAGATGGCAAAAAACCACAGTTCCCTGCCCCATCCAGCACCAAATGCTCCCAGCCCCAGCATGAGACAGAAGGCAAGTATCAAATTACTCAGAGCTGGTGGTGACAGATCAATCAGCACAGGGCAGTCATTGCAGACTTAATTATCAGAGGTCTTTAGAAACATTTCAGCTAGAAGGGGATGGAAGAGGGGAAGAGCAAGTAAAGGACTTTTCATTTCTGTTGCTTCTGACAGAGTGAGCCCTACAAATAAGGCATCTTCTGGACTTTATCATCAGCCCTGCTACAGAAGTCTCCTCTGTCTCATGTCATGGTGCAAAATGAAGGATTCTAAAGATGAGGAAAACTCAATTTCATCTTGGATCTAAAATCTTTCAAAGATTTCCTCTGAAAAGGCTAATTAAATTGATCTTCGGTTTCACCATTTCTAAAATCTTCGATGTACAGAAAAGATAAGTTCTGGCCAATACCATTTAAGTGTGATCAGGTTTTCATCTGTATTACATGAGAAAAATTCCAAACCAGGGCTTGAAGGCCTCACAGCTCTAATTGCACTTAATAGTCAGCCTGGTTTAAGGATCCTCGGGGCACGGCCCTACGTAGCAGTAAGGAATTCACCAGCTGACAAGCAACCTCAGGATGAGCAAAGATGACTCGGAAATGGTGAGGGTCAGAAGGGTTGGGGTCACAACCGCCAGGGCTGGAGGAGGGTGGTCTCAGAGCCCACCTCCTCCCACCCTCAGACAGCAAGGACAAGCGTGGTGAGCAAGCTGGGACGAGCACAGAGGACATCAGCTTCTTGGTTCAGTGTTCCTTCCACCTCCTCCCCTGGTTAAACTAACAACCACAGACCTAACATACGCCTTGTGCGAAGGTGAAGGAAGGGGCCGGGGCAGGGTGGGGGCGTGCTGCCATGAGCCCAAGGGCAGGTGTTTGCCCAAACTCTCCTCTTCCCCACCCACAGCAGAATAAGGGGCTCTACTGCGTGACTCCGGGGTAACCTGTGAGAGGATTACACAAGGGAAACAGCCCACCTGGCCCAGGAGTTATCGACTCACTCAGAGGCCTTGCAGGAATTTCCTGTTATATGATCTGGGTCTTGCAAATAACTACAACCAAGCCGAGGCTGTCACTCTCCTCTCTCAGAGGACATGTGTGTTCTTCAGTCACTAGTTGCCCTGCGGCTCTCCAAAGACTGGGCCTGGCTCTGAGAAAGCCCACAGGCAGTCAGCATGAGGATCTGCACTGAGAGCCAAGGGTGGGCCAGCTCAGGGGGCAGCAAAACCCCAGCTCCAGGCTCTGCCCAGAGGAGGAACAGTCCGCAATGTGGAAGTCTCTGTATCCAGGGTCATGGGCCTGGTTTATAAAGAAATCCTGCAGGTGCTTCTGTTTTTCCTTCTCTTCTTAAATGTTTTTAAATTGTAAGACATATATTACACACAAAGGAATACACGCAAACACGTGCACAGCCCCTCAAGTGGAGCACAAAGCACTGCAGCCAACCAGGGGCAATGCCCACCCGTGTCCATGCCCCTACCACTCCCCCAGCCACTGCACAGGTAACTGTCACGCTGCCGTTTGGGACCACCATTCCTTGGTTTTCCTTATGATGTTTACCGCTTGGATATACATCCCTAGACAGTACAGTTTAGTCTTGCCTATCAGTGCACGTAGGTACCTATCTGCTCATTTTTATCTCAAGTACTCAACTGGATGAATATATTATATTTACCCATTCTGCTATCTATGAGCATTAAGCTGTTTTTGATTTGGGCTATTACAAATGATGCCTCAATGAATACTCTTGAACATGTCTCCCGGTTCTCAGTGCTGGAGTTTTCTACGCTGAGCACCTGATAAGGAAAACACTATATATAGCACAAGAACACACTCCAGACTCAACTGGTTGATGCCAATCTGCACGAAAGCTCTGCAGCTTCTCCCTCCCTGAAAAACACTGACAAACCTGCTCCCCTTACACAGAGGCGGGCTTGCTGGTGACTCAGAGGCCAAGAAAACTTAGTTCATCACCAGACGAGCAAGTTAAAGCTGCATCTTAACACCTCCACTGTAAGACAGAGACTGAGATTTTAAAATTTTGAGCTGAACCAGAACCCAAATGGCTGGGCTTTCCACAAGAAAAAATGTCACCAACTCTCCCAAATGAATGAGGTAAGTAAGCATATATGGTCTCAGTGCAGACCCCACGGCCCACACTATTTACTGTCAACAATAATCACAAAAGTGTCCTCAAGATGTTCAGTGCAGAAAGACAGCAGACCCATTGATCCCATCTGCGGAGGGTTGCGGGTGGGGGTGGTGAGAGGCAAGGAGGGTTCCTGGAGGCCGCTGGCCAGCTGCTCCCACGTACCTGTACACTGGCTGCATCTCCCGCGCTATGCCAATGATGGCGCCTGGCAGGAAGTTGTCGAACTCCTCAAACAATTCCCGGATGTTGGTCTTGTACTTGAGGTCTAGGTCCAGCTGAATTATCCGCAGGATCTCTGGAGGAAAGAACAATACAACAATGAGAAAGGGACACACCTCCTGGGAGCCTCAGTCATTAACAGAGAATGAAGTGAAAGGTGCAGAAACTGTACTGGATCATTCTTGCTACCACCAAATAATGCAATGACACCACCAGAAACAAAGGCCCTTCCTCTACCAGCAACCCCAGACTCACTAGAAGCCTTCACAGAAGAAGACAACTGCCTCATAGCTTCCCTTCTGTTTGCAGACATACACTATAAAATTAGACGACCAAATTCTCTAGTTTAGATGACTGTCTTGGTGCTTCTCTCTGTGGTACAGGGAGTAAATGACCCATAAGTCATTGTTGCTTCAGCTTCTTATTACTATTTCTGCAAACCTAGATATGTGTGGGGTTAGGATGCTGACCCAGACAGAACCAGCTAAAGACCTCAGATACTGTTATGTTTTTAATCCACTGTCTGAAAGACTAATTCAGCTATAATTAGATAGACACCTGGCTCATAAGAACTGTTTGCTTCCGTTGCCCCCAGATGACTGAGGAGTGAGGAGAGAGGTGCTGAGTTCATCTATCCTTCATCCAATGGGCCTATCAGAGTGCCTGGGCTGGCAGTGCCAGCAGGGGATCAGACACCAGTCTGACTGGGCCCTGCCCTCAGAGGAGGACATGAAAACAGAGAAAGGGTACCTAGTGCAGACATGACATGGAAGAGGGGCCTCTCAGGATCAAGTGATGATGGAGAGTAAGTACTCTGTCCTAAGGGAAGCCCTGGCCTGGGAATCAGACCACATGAGAGCAGATTCCAGTTCTGCTGCCAATTAACTCTGTGATCCTGGGTGAATTATTTCATATCTCTAAACCTCAGTTGTTTCATTTGCTAAAGAGCATATGACATGATGTGCCTGGTGAGGCTGTGATGCCGAGAAGACTAGATAACAGATGGGGAACATCACCCGGGCTGTAGGCACCTCAGGAAGCCAGGGGCTAAAGAGGAGGGAACTTGCTAGAGCTTGAGGCAGTCAAGGAAGACTTTTAGCAGACAAGGAGTGGTAAAGTAAGAGCACCAGGTGCCCACTTTGGCTCTCCACCAGCCCTTTGCGAGCCCAGATGCAGAGCATGGTACAGTCAGGACCCACGACTCATGGAGGCTCCCTAAAGACAGGGACCCCATCTTTGGCATCTCAGCCTCCATCCACTCATAGTACAGGGCTTGGCATTCAGTAAATGCTCAGGAACAGCTGTGGAATTCAACAGCCATTATCTAGTTTATGGAGAAATCACAGCTAATGATTCAAGAAAAGCTGATTCAGTAGTCCCTGTTCTATTTTCCTTTGTGACGCAGAAACAAAACCTTAGTTGACATCCCATGTGAGTTTTCTGAAAAAAGTAGGTGAGCATCCAGCTGCCCAGGCCAGAGGGCAATGGGCTGCTTCTTGGGCCCCTGTGGGAAGCAGGTAGAGGAGAATGGGCCCCAGGCCAGTGTGGACCCAGAGGCCAGCTTTCCTTCACACTGCCCACACATGCATAAATATGAGCAAAACCGTTGCATCCTGCACCAAACACAGCAATCACAATAACTACCACCTAGAAGTTGGGAAGAGTCCTGGTGGGCAGGAAGCCCTTGTGGGAAGGGTGATGACCCTGGAGCCTGGAGGGCAGGAAACCCTTATGGTGATGTGGCTGCCTCCTGAGAAGCTGCTCTAAACCAGGACAGACAAGAGAGGCCACAGGGCAGAGTCTCAGGGCACCTGCTGCTTCAGAGGTGGCCCTGACAACAGAGGGAAGGAAACTGATGTTGACCTTCAGGAAGCACGCTGTGTCCCAGGAGAGAATGTCCAGGTGTGAGTAGCAACCATCAAGACAACATGATGGGTGGTCTCGCCACACACACCCCCTCCAGCCACTTCTCACCTGTATACTGGTGCATCCCCTGAACCCTGAGTTCCCTCACCCAAGGTCTCAGGCAGCTCTTTCACAAGATAGAACAGAGTCCTCATGAGACCAGGGGCGGGGGGCGGGGTGGGGGAGAGGGCACCATCATCTCAAGCATAGAAAGCACAGTATCATGGGAGAAGGAGGTGGGAGGCCTCAAGGATGTCTGCTGCTAGTTTTGTGGCATCCTAAGGGCTGTGAAAGAACAGGAACTCTCATTCTCATGGCCCTAGGAGACTTTCAATAATATGAGCGATGCCCACAAAAGAAGAACACCTTCTCCGAGTGGTTTTGAGTGTCCGGTATTATTACACAGGCAATAGTTTTAGTTCTCAAAACCACCCAACATAAGTGGAGTTATTCCCACGTTTAGATGAAGGGCCGGAGGCTTCTTGTTATGGGTCAGTTGCTAAGTGGTATCTGACTCTTTGCAACCCTGTGGACTGCAGCATGGCAGCCTCCCCGGTCCTTCACTGTCTTCCAGAGTTTGCTCAAATTCATGTTCATTAAGTCAGTGATGCTATCCAACCATCTCATCCTCTGCAGCTCCCTTCTCCTGCCCTCAATCTTGTCCAGCATCAGGGTCTTTTCCAGTGAGTCGGCTCTTCACATCAGGTGACTCAAGTATTAGAGCTTCAGCTTCAGCATCAGTTCTTCCAATGAATATTCAGAGTTGATCTCCTTTAGGATGGACTGGTTTGATCTCCTTGCAATCCAAGGAACTCTTCAAGAGTCTTCACCACCACCACAATTTGAAAGCATTAATTCTTTGGTGCTCAGTCTTCTTTATGGTCCAACTCTCACATCCATACACGACTACTGGAAAAACCATAGCTTCGACTATATGGACTGTTGTCAGCAAAGTGATGTCTTTGCTTTCAAAGGTTAAAAACAATAGCCCAAGTCCTTCAACTCAACAAGCGTCAGAGCTGGGATCTGAACCTAGGTTGGCTTGACTTGAAAGCCCAGCACACTCTTCCCAGTAGCCCCCAATTCTGCTCGGAGGAGAGAGGAGTTCCAGGGAGGCAGATTTTGGCTCCAGTGCTACCCGCACAGGGGCTGGGAGCACAAAGAAGTACCAAAGACGTTGATAGACAAAAAGCAGAGTGACAGCCTGGCCAAATGGGAACTATGTGGATGTTCTCTACATAAAAGTAGTTCACTATAAAGAAATTCCTGATAGAGGGGCCATTCAGTCTGTCAATCAGCCATTCTTCCTTGAAAGCCTACCATGTGCTGTGTGTACTCTCTGGTTTTTCAAGATCATCTAAATCCCACTTAATCTGCCCGAAGCAGCCAGAATGCCTCCTTCCCTGGCCTGTCTGGACAGGCCTCGGACAGAGGGCAGAGCTCAAGGTCACGAGATGTCTCTTGAGGAGACCCAGTTCCTGCACTTGGGCAGAGTCCTGGCCTTGTCTTAATACACCCCTCAATAAATCTGAGCACCTTCCCAGTCCTTCAGGGAATGACTGGGAGTGAACTTGGAAAGATCACACACAGCCATAAGATACATGAATTTGGGGTGCTTTAATATATTTTGTAACTCCTCCTTGGTAAAGCACCTTTCAGGAAGGGTTTGCTTAAAATTGGGAACACTTCTTTCAAGAGGGCCTTCACCACATAAGGTTACCTGACTAGAAAGGAAAGAGACAGCAGTACCAGCATGAAGTGACCCCTTCACACCAATGTGAAAGGCTGGCCTGGTTTTCACCTTTCAGACGGAGGCAGGAGGACACGCCCTTCTATTCAAGGAGATTGACCGCTCCCTGAGCACAGCCTGCTCTATCGTGCAGGCATCTGTCCAGGCAGTTGTCCTTTTAAGCAGTTGTGAAGGAAGATGCCAAGTTGTAAATGTCACTGCTGAAAAGAGGAAGATGCTTACCAGGAATGCTGGAATTCATTAGGATGAGATTTGATTTTTTTAAAGGGCCCTGTTTCTCTGGTACTTGATACAGTCATCTCTCTATGGAAACTACATCCAGAAAGTTTTACACATAATGTTGAAAGCTGTGCTGAGGATGAAACTAGGGTGATACGTGGAAATGGCAACCACAGTGATGGCCCAGAGAAGATGCTGTTTGGAGGATAGCTGTAATGACAGCAGCAGGACCACTGAAATGTAAGGTATAAATGAATAAGACAAATGCCCAAAGCAAAGAGGAGATGAAATCTATAAAGCATAGGGGAGGATGCCTGAGCAAAAGGAAGACTACTGTTGTTTAGTCGCTAAGTTGTGTCTGACTCTTTCTGACCCCATGGACTATAGCCCATCAGGTCCTCCATCCATGGGATTTCCCAGCCAAGAATACTGGAGTGGGTTGCCATTTCCTCCTCCAGGGGATCTTCCTGACCCAGGGATAGAACCCATGTCTTCTGCATTAGCAGGCAGATTTTTTAGCCACTGAGTTATCAGGAAGTCCCAAAGAAGGACTAGTCATCTATAAAATGCAAAAGAATAGCTAGCATCTAAGGCTGGTTGAATGTCCACCATGTGAGAATTCCATGAGAAGACAGAAAAAATGTAGAGGACAGAATAATCTAGGATAATGGATTTGAAAGGAAAGCCCAATAATAACTGAGGCCATTGTACAGATGGAGAAGCTGAGGACCAAAGAAGAAGAAGGACTTGCCAGGGATCACACAGTCCAGCTAAGTGGCACAGCTGATCTCAGAACTCAGGTCTTATGACTCCCTAACCAATGCTCTCATGTTAAGTAGCCCCTCTCTCCTCACTCCCAGCATATGCCGTGAACTCCTAGGGAGCAGAAGCCACTGTGTAATGGCCCAGAAGGTTATATACAAGACTTGCCAGACGCCCCACACAATTAGCTCGTGAAGGATTCGCATATTATCCCATGAAAATATAAACCTGAAGATTAATAGGCAGTAGCCAAAGAAAGAAAAGAGATTTCTATGACCCTACAGTTTGTAGTCAACTTGTGGGAATGGGAAAATGGCTCTCTATATTCTCACGTTAACATCAGGCAGGGATTTAAACAGATCTTTTTAGTTGCTGAGTTGCGTCTGACTCTTGAGACCCCATGGACTGCAGCTCACCAGGCTCCTCTGTCCATGGGATTTCCCAGGCAAGAATACTAGAGTGGGTTGCTCTTTCCTTCTCCGGTGGATCTTCCTGACCTAGGGATTGAACCGGGGTCTCCTGCATTACAGGCAGATTCTTTACCTTCCTAGCAAACAAATCTTTACATTCTTCTAAAAACACACCTTGAACTGTGTTAAATTCAAAGAGGGGCGGGAACCTGACTCAGCATCCAGGAGCCAACTAAACTCAGTGCCTGGTGTGAAAGACACAGCCCCCAGCAGTCCAACACTGTCTGCTCCATGCCTAGCATCCTCTGTTCCAATCAAACCTGTGCATGCCTGGGAACGTGCTTGCTGCGACATTCAATTAGTTGGGTGAGGGGCATTCCACCCAGCCCCTCAGACTTACTGTGTTTGAATCACAAAAACTGAAGTGTCGGTGTGTGCCTAGGTCATGTTCTCAGGTAGAAGGAGGCCTGGCTCGCGTGTGACGACGGGGCCTGTGTGAGCGCCTAGTGTTCTAGGAGGCTGGTCGTCCTCCTCAGATGAGTTCAGCTCCCTAAGGTCGTCCTCCTCAGATGAGTTCAGCTCCCTAAGGCTGGTGGCCCAGGCCCCTCTGTAAATGATGGCTCAGCAGCTGGAGCCTTAAACGCTAGTGTCCATGAGGATGACAGCCCCGGCGAGCTGGCCTGGGCCACTCCAGGAAATGGAACAACTGCTGGCTACAAGGTACAGAAGGTGGTACAGAGGTCACACAGGACTGATGAACATGTGATCAGAAGACATGATCCACTCAATATGTCAACTCAAACTGGGCAAAGATGCTCAGAACCTGGGTGGCTTTCTGGTCCAAGTCACTTTCTCTTGTGCTTCAAGTCCAGAGGATAAAGTAAACAGTGTGGCGCCATCTTCACAAGGGGACAGGTCTGCTTGCCTCACCCTCTCGTGATCCAGTTACAGGCTAACAGAGTGGTACCACTCAGTTCTAACAAGCTGGAAAGGGAAAGACAAGATCCCACGTACTGCTCAAAATGTGCTTTCAAGACCTGCGAATCCCCATTACCACACCACCCTGGCCCTGGCCAGCACTGAGGAGGTACCATTGCTGTTCCTGGGGTTCAGGAGGTCCACCCCTGTTCTGTGTCAGAGGCCCTGAGCGCCAGCCTGGCTGGACAGCAGGGTCAATTCCTTGGCACAAGTGCCTTGCAGAAGGCAACATCCATGGCCTTACAACCAGCTGGGAGGGTCCCAAGTCAACATTCCCCACTGGAAACTGGCTTGGGACAGATTAGCATCAGCCTCCAATTAACCTAGCCACAAGGCGTGTCATCTGACCATGGATGGAATTACAGCCCAGAGTGAGTAATTAAGGGTAGCCCCAAACAAACAAAAGGATTTAAAAAAAACCTCCTTTCCTCTCCCCTCCCTTCTCCTAATCCCCAAAACAATAGACACATCTAACACATATGAAATAACAGAGGTCAGGAAATGCTGAAGAGATAAGATGTGCTTAGTTGTGTAAGCACTGGCCCCCTTCCTGGGCAGCAGACAGGCCTTCTCCCTGAGGGATGAACCATGCAAGTGCCTTTTCTCCCTTTCTGAAAGCTCTGAAAGAGCATCAGGGCTTTCCCAGAGATAAAGATTTATAACACATCAGAGGGCTTTCACCTCAGAACACCAGCCCAAGCTTTCCACTAAACCGGGAGGGGGTTCAAGGAGGAAGGGAAATTATGACAACCCCAAGCTATGCAGGGCGTCATGAGCTGAGGACCTGGAAGCAGCTGCTCTGGAAAGGGGCCCTTTCTCATTGTCTGCTTGGCAGGATTGCAGCAATTTGCCACCTGCTTTATCATCCTCTGGAGCTTGTTAACTGCTGCTCAGCAGCACCTCTGGCCTGCAGGGGTCAAAGGGCAGCTGAAAGGGGTGGACACTGCCTCCAAGGGTAAGAGGCTCCTGACCGGGGAGGGGAGCAGAGAGTCGGAAAGTGCCACACCAGCCACACCAACCCAGCTTCTTTCGCTGGAGGGTGTGAGGCCATGCTTGATGGAGGGCCTGCCGTCAAGTTGCACAGACCCAGCTGTGTCCCTGGGGGGGCCCGAGGGTGGAACAGGCTGGGGTGGTTCTCACATCCAACAGGGAACTTGGACCCCTCCCAGCAGGGTTTTTACCCACCCTGCAGAACTCCTTCTCCATCCGCTTTGCCATGGCCCAGCTACAGGACAGCTGGCTCACTATAGGCATAGCTGACACAAAGGAACACAGTGGAACAGGCCAAAGGGCCAAGGGCTCAGATTGCTGAGGCTCCTCCAGCCTGGTCAGCCCAACACTCCCTCCCTCCCTCGGGAGGCCTGTGCCAGGCCCGTGCTGGGGCTTTACAACCACTGCCTCAGCTCGAGAACCTCCACTCTGCTCTGCCTTGGGGGTATGAGGACCTCCCATCTTCAAGTGAGGATGCTGAGGCTCAGAGAACTTTGGCGACTTGACTAGGATGATCTAGCAAGGAAGCGTCAGAGTTGAAAGCTAGCACAGATTTGCCTCACACAGGTTTCTGAGAAAAGCCTTCAGACATCTCTGAAGCCCTTTTTCAAATTCTGTTATCTTTAAAAACAAGACATGCCACCACATCAAGAGTGAAAATACCAAACAGCTCCAGAGCATCTTGGCAGACACGAGGTTTCCCATGGGCCAAGAAGGGGTTTCCCGCTTCCCACAGCCACCTCCCTCAAACCACCCCCACCGCATCCTCAAGGAACTTGAAGACTCTTGGGGTTCCCCTTCACTGAGCAAGGGTCAATGGAGAAGTTTCAGAAAAAAGAGGTTTCATGCAGCAAAATAAGTTGAAAGGAAGTTCTGAAGCCCCATGCTTGCCCTTCAGCCCCACGTTCCCCAGCCTTCGATCCCTGGAAGCCAGGATGCAGCAGTGCTCAGGTCTGCTGACTCAGAAGTCCCCAGGGCTAAGCGTTGCGTCCACATCAGTGGCCAGCCCCCTCCCCTGAGGGAAGAGGGGAAGGGAAAGGAAATAGAGCTCATAAGAGTGATTTATACAACCTGCTAGCAGCTCTGGTGAAAGGCTTTGGGGCCAAGAGGTTGAAATGAATGACCACAGTCAGTTTTATGTATTAACTATACAGCAAATTCTTTCTTCTAGCCCTATTCACCTCTCTCAAAATTAAGCATGGAGTGTTAGCTACAGCTCAGCCATAACATTTTTTACAACTACCAGCTCCTATTTTGTGGACAAAACAGAGCATTATGAAAAGACATGGATTTTGCTTCAGCAACAGTGCAACATGAGTCTCCAGCCTGAGCACCTTCAGTGACTTGGTATAAATCATAGCCTTTAGGATAGGACAGAATTTATTTCGAGCTCAGCTGAAAAACTTTAGGGACATATATAGAAGACAACACATAAAACATCCGGCCTCAATTTTCTTCTCACTTCTCGTGCCAATATGAAATTATAGCTCACGCACTTCTTTATGAAGTTCAATATGCAGGGGAAATTGAATTTTAGATTTGGAAAGCAGAATAGCAGGCTATCCGCCCAACCCTCCCTCCTTCTTTCATTTCTGTGGTACGGAGGTCCCTGGTCCCTGTCGGCCTCCCCACAGCTTATCGCTCTCTGCTATCTGCTACAGACCTTGATTGTCTCCAAACCTGTAAGCTCTCTTTCCTGTTGGGGGCAGGACCACATTCTGACTTTGTTCACCAGCTCCGACATGCCTGGTCTCTGCTCTTTGCAAGTAGGCTTTTTCTCACAGACCCTTGGGGTTGGTAGCGGTAGAAAGCAGTCCTCTTTGGACAGCTGTTCTGAGCTGGCCTAACACTGAGATCTGTATCTGCCAGTCCAGATCAGTCATTGCGCAGGACTCCTGTCCTTCATCGCCTGCCTCACACTTCCTCCCTGCCTGGCTCCTTGCCCCAGGACATCTCCCCTAAACCTGGAATGGTCACTAGTGAGGTGAGCCAAGCCAGACATAGCCAGACCCCAGTGAGCCAGACCCCAAAACTGTCTCTATAACACCTGTGGGAATTCTGTGAGCAAGAAGTTGACATCTCCTAATACAGTTTCCGGTGGCTCCATATTCCATTCTGACCCTCAGGGCACATTTTCGGCACGCTGCCTGGCTGTGCGCTAGAGCGCAATGCTCACTTTGGGTCTCTGAGCAACACCTAAGCAAGCACAGGCAGTTTTGCTTTCAAGGTTCCAGCACCTCGGCCACTTCTTTCAGTTCACTAATGAGAAGGCTTCTGTATTTTGGCAGCTGTTCTTCCTGGTGCGAACAACAGATTCATCAGCCTTTTCTGGGCCTGAACTGTCTGAGGCCCTTTCACCCAGCAGACTCATCCTTCTCACATGGCATCATGTAGCCCCCCACCACCCTCAGACTCCAGGCCACGGGTGTCCTTCAGCCTCCTCCTCTAGCTGATGTAGCAGGAGGACCTGAAGGAGAGTGATGGCACCACCAAAATGCTTACACCAGAAGGGTAAGTGGATCAGGCAGAGAAGAGCCAACTTCTCGGGCACACGCCTGATTTCTCCCTGGGACCATGCAGGAGTTGAAGAAAGAGAGGCCCCACACAACATCCCTTGAGCCCAGAAATCTACATCATGGCAACCTGCAAGGGAAAAAAAATCAGTTTCTCCACTTTATAAATCTAGAAATACCTCTCTGAGGCAGGTGAAGATCTACCCACCTCCTTATCTTTTGAAACAGGAGGAAAACTAACCTATTTTTCTTTCTAAAAGATTAAAAGGTTTTACTCTTTTCAGGAGGAACACCTGTGATGGTTTGTAAACTGACTTGCCATTGGTCAAATGGCTCTGCAAGTTTTATGCCCCCTGAGGCAGGACTCCTGAAAATATGTCACATAATTTTGGTTTTTATGCTACATTAGAAAAAAGATAGAAACCATAAACAAGATGAATAGACAATATAAAGACTGGGAGAAAATATTTGCAAATGATGCAACCAACAAGGGTTTTATTTCCAAAATATACAAACAGCTCATACAACTCAATAACAAAAAAACACACAACCCAATCAAAAAATGGGCAGAAGACCTAAACAGACATTTCTCCAAAAAAGACATATAGATGGCCAAAAAGCATTTGAAAAGATGCTCAACATTGTTCATTATTAGAGAAACGCAAATCAAAACCATGATGAGGTCCTACCTCAAACCAGTAGGAATGGCTGCCATCAAAAAGTCTACAAATAACAAATGGTGGAGAAGATGTAGGGACAAGCAAAACAAAAGTTTACATTCCTACACTGTTGGTGGGAATGTAAATTGGTGAAGCTGCTATGGAGAACAGTATGGAGACTCCTTAAAAAACTAAAATATGGTTGCCATAAGATCCAGCAATCACACTCCTGAGCACACCTGGTTCGGTTCAGTTCAGTTGCTCAGTCATGTCTGACTCTTTGGGACTCCATGGACTGAAGCACCCCAGGTTTCCTAGTCAATCACCAACTCCCAGAGCTTGCTCAAACTCATGTTCATCAAGTCAGTGATGCCATCCAACCATCTCATCCTCTGTCGTCCCCTTTTCCTCCTGCCTTCAATCTTTCCCAGCATTAGGGTCTTTTCCAATGAGTCAGTTCTTCGCGTCCAGTGGGCAACATGTTGGAGCTTCAGCCTCAGCATCAGTCCTTTCAAAGAATATTCAGGACTGATTTCCTTTAGGATTGACTGGTTGGATCTCCTTGCTGTCCAAAGGACTCTCAAGAGTCATCTCCAACACCACAGTTCAAAAGCATCAGTTCTTCGGTGCTCAGCTTTCTTTATGGTCCAACTTTCACATCCATACATGACCACTAGAAAAACCATAGCTTTGACTAGTAGGACCTTTGTAGCAAAGTAATGTCTCTGCTTTTTAATATGCTGTCTAGGTTTGTCATAGCTTTTCTTCCAAGGAGCAAGCATCTTTTAATTTCATGGCTGCAGTCACCATCTGCACTGATTTTGGAGTCCAAGAAAATAGTCTGTCACTGTTTCCATTGTTTCCCCATCTACTTGCCATGAAGTGATGGGGCTGGATGCCATGATTGTAGTTTTCTGAATGTTGAGTTTTAAGGCAACTTTTTCATTCTCCTCTTTTACTTTCATCAAGAGGCTCTTTAGTTCCTCTTCTCTTTTTGCCATAAGGGTGGTGTCATCTGCATATCTGAGGTTATTGATATTTCTCCCAGCAATCTTGATTCCAGCTTGTGCTTCACCCAGTCTGGCATTTTGTATGATGTACTCTGCCTATAAGTTAAATAAGCAAGATGACAATATACAACCTTGACATATTCCTTTCCCAATTTGGAAATAGTCCATTGTTCCATGTCTGGTTCTAACGGTTGCTTCTTGACCTGCATACAGGTTTCACAGGAGGCAGGTAAAGTCATCTGGTATCCCCATCTCTTTCAGTATTTTCCAGTTTGCTGTGATCCACCCAGTCAAATGCTTTAGCATAGCCAATAAAGCAGATGTTTTTCTGGAATTCTCTTGCTTTTTTTTATGATCCAATGGATGTTGGCAATTTGATCTCTGGTTATTCTGCCTTTTCTAAAACCAGCTTGAACATCTGAAAGTTCTCAGTTCACATACTGCCAAAGCCTAGCTTGGAGAATTTTAAGCATTACTTTGCTAGCATGTGAGATGAGTGCAAATGTGTGGTAGTTTGAATATTCTTTGGCATTGCCTTTCTTTGGGATTGGAATGAAAACTGACGTTTACCAGTGCTGTGGCCACTGCTGAGGTTTCCAAATTTGCTGACATATTGCGTGCATCACTTTCACAGCATCATCTTTCAGGCTTTGAAATAGCTCAGCTGGAATTCCACCACCTCCACTAGCTTTGTTTGTATTGATGCTTCCTAAGGCCCACTTGACTTCACATTCCAGGATGTCTGGCTCTAGGTGAGTTATCACACCATCGTGGTTATCTGGGTCATGAAGATCTTTTTTGTACAGTTCTTCTGTGTATTCTTGCCACCTTTTCTTAATATCTTCTGCTTCTATTAGATCTATCCACTTCTGTCCTTTGTTGTGCTCATCTTTGCATGAAACGTTCCCTTGGTATCTCTAATGTTCTTGAGATCTCTAGTCTTTCCCATTCTTTTTTATTTATTTATTTATTTATTTTTAGTCTTTCCCATTCTATTATTTTCCTCCATTTCTTTACATCAATCACTGAGGAAGGCTCTCTTATCTTTCCTTGCTATTCTTTGGAACTCTGCATTCAGATGGGTGTATCTTTCTTTTTCTCTTTTGCCTTTAGCTTTTCTTCTTTTCTCAGCTATTTGTTAAGGCCTCCTCAGACAACCATTTTCCTTCTCTGTAAAATGAGCATAATAACCTCAGGGGTTGGCTTTGGGGATTAAACAAGGTAATCTATGTAAACACTTAGGCCAGTACTCTAGCGCTATGATCAATACAGTAAGCACCAGAAGAGTTGTCTGTTATCTAAGAGCCTAACAGGTAGTTAGCCCTCAATAAACAGGGCGAATGGCAGTAATGGCGACCTCCTTCAAAGGACTTCGGCCAGGACTGTTATGTTCAGTGCCCCTAATCCTATGGCAGGCCACTATCAACCCATGTGCCCACCAGAGACTCCTGGACACTCATAGGCAAATCTGGTTCAGTCTCTTGTGGGGTCACTGCTCCTTTCTCCTGTGTCCTGGCACACACAAAGTTTTGTTTGTAACCTCCAAGAGGGCACACAAGATGGCAGAGTAGAAAAATGTTCACTCATCTTAACCACTGAACAACCATCGACAGGAGAATGTTAGATCCCACCAAAAAAAAAAAGATACTCCAAGGGCAAAGGATAAGCCCCAACAAGATGGTAGGAGGGGTGAAATCACGTTTAGAATCAATCCTCATACCCACCAGCCTGCTCGGAGGGCTCAAACAAAACTTGGTATGCACCAGGACCCAGGGACCCTACAGAGACTGAATCAGACCTAACTTTGAGCGTTTGTCTCCTGCAGAGGTGTGGGTCAGCAGTGGCCTGCTGCAAGGGCAGGGGCTCTGGGTGCAGCAGACCTGGGACATGTGGCGTGTGTCCCAGATAACCCACAAACTGGAGAACAGTTATACCAAAGAAGTTTACACTGTTGTGTAAGTTCTAGGGCCCACAACATATTTCCCAACCTGGGTTACTAAAGGGGAAGGAAGGGTGGGAGAGAGGGATAAATTAGATAGTTGAGATTAATGGGTATGTATTTAATATTCCATAATAAACTATAATGGAAAAGAATATGAAAAAAGAAAAAAATATATATATATATCTGAATCATTTTGCTATATACCAGAAATATAACATTGTAAATCAACCATACTTCAATTTAAAAAAAGATAAACTATCTATCATCATCTACAAAATAGTGAGTTTCTCATATGCCTGGATACTAGGAATTAGATTAGGTCATTTTCACATATTTTACCTAATTTAATCCTTACAAGTAGGGTTTATGGTCCTCATTATATAGCTGTCTCCCATACAAGACACAGTCTATGTTTTATTGCTTTCATCCCTGTTTTGTACCAAGGTTAAGAGAAGCCCCTCCTACAATGTATCTAAGAATTATCCGAAAATGTAGAGAAGTCAAAAGACTGGTCCCAAGCTGGGAGTCCAGTCTCCAATTTTCATTTGAAATCCTTTTTATAACCTGTTCCCATCACAGATCCAACAACTGAAAATGTCTACCTAATTGTACTTAAGCACTGATTCATTTCCTTAATTTTAATTTCATTTAATCA